>OVAX01000269.1:47985-96943 GCA_900406405.1 Lepidium africanum | reverse complement strand
TATAAAATAAATTAATATAAAATAAAATAAAAATTATATAAAATTATGAAAAACTATATAAAGTAAAATGAAAATTATATAAAATACAAAAAACCTATATAAAATAAAATAAAAAGATATAAAATAAATTAATATTATATGAAATAAAATAAAATAAATTTTATATAAAATAAATTAAAATTATATCAAATAGAATTGAATATTATAAAATAAAATAAAATTATAAAATAAAATAAAATCACTTGAGATAAAATAAAATTATGTATACAAAATAAAATAAAATAAGATAATATTCATTTATAAAAAATATGTAATTTATTCTTATAAATATATATACTCTTTCTATAAATTTTCTAAAAATTGAAATTAAAAAAAAAAATCAGTCGCTGATCGTTAGTGACTGCGAAACAAACAAAAAACCAAATTTCTGATCGCGGTCGCCAGCGACCACAAAACAAGCCGGACCTATATCTATTTTCACTGGATGATATGTCACAGACATGGTTGTGCGTAAAGAGAAGTGAAATGGCATTTGCCCTAAATCATACACAAAATTTCAATTTAAAAGGCCACATTTAAAAAAAGAATTATGCTTTTGTTTTTTTTGTCTATTTAATTTTAATTAACATGTCTTTATAAACTTAGACTGTGGTTATTTTATCCTCAATCTCTATAAATATAGATTATAGCTTGTGGTTATAAATTTTAATTTTAATATCAAAATCTCTATAAATATAGATTATAAGAATTGTTCAATATTTATTCATTGGTTTATCAATAAGAAAAGCCAAAAAAGAGAATATTTTACTCAAAAAACTCTAATCTTTCACAAATATTTTAAATTTTATAGAAAATTAAATTGTGTTTCCACAAATTGATTATATTAGTATGATAGGAAAAAATTGTATATTGGAATCTTTTTCATTAATATAATTATGCTTTTAATATATATATGCACACATATATTTTTTCCTCTAACAAAAAATTAAGACCATAACTGACTACCATTTCAAAAGTCCCATATATTTCTTTGACATATTTTATGTGCAATTATTGAAAATATACAAACGGCTAGGTATTGTATTTGTTATAAATATGAGCTTCATCATGTTCTTATGCAAAAGTTAATTATTATTATCATTATTTCCTGAATTCAATGATGAATAATAAAAAGTATGTATATGACAGAAAATGAAACGAAGGTGGTGAGAGAACGGTCATTGATGGTGAGAACCAACGACTACGGTGAACCTGCAGCTAACTCTAGACACGAGCCACCGGTTAAGCGTGGCGGTCGAAAACTTTGACGATGTAGTAGTCTTAGTTGCTTTTGACCCTTTTTTATTTGCTAGCTTGCAATTAATCTTATATATATACGTAAACCTCCTTTGTATTATTTACCGAAAAGAAAAAACCTCCTTTGTATTTGTTGTTTTTATACATCGACGTGTGAATTTTTTTTGTATATATTGGTGTGTTCGTGTGTTATTGGGCCTTCTGTTCGCTATACCCATAATCTGGCCCAAGGCCCATTAAGAATCGGACGTTTATTTCAAAAATAATAATATACTCCGTTGAGAAGTTTGTATTTGGGAGAGACAAAGTTGATCGAGAAATTTTAAAATGCTCCCTGAGCTCAGGAAGCCAATTCCGACTGCATCACTTTGACTGAAGAATATTCTTCAAAGAAGACTTATCATTTGCACGATGTTCTTCGTCAAAAGCCTTACACGAATCTCACCGAGTGCATCGTCGGTGGTGACAGGATTCAGAAATCCCGGATCACTAACCACTTTCTCTTACCGTTTCTGCACCAGTACTCCGATTCAACCGACGGCTGCAACTGTAAATGGTCTGGATCGGGCTCGGTACGAAGGTTTGGGACCGACGAAAGAAGGAGAGAAGCCGAGAGTGGTGGTTCTCGGGTCTGGTTGGGCGGGTTGTCGGTTGATGAAAGGGATCGATACGAATCTCTATGATGTTGTTTGCGTTTCCCCTAGAAATCATATGGTTTTCACTCCTCTTCTTGCTTCCACTTGCGTTGGTACTCTCGAATTTAGGTCTGTTGCTGAACCAATCTCTCGTATTCAACCTGCGATTTCGAGAGAACCTGGTTCTTATTTCTTCCTCGCTAATTGCTCTCGACTTGATGCCGATTCTCATGAGGTACTACTGCGTCTCTTTACTTTTCTGTTTATGTGTTGTTCTCAATTTCTGAGATTGTGTGTATATTTTCAGATCAAAATTAGTGATCAATGATGCAAAAACCTGCGAAATCATTTTAAGCTATTCATGTCTAAGTTTAAAACAAAATAGGAAGTTTGGACTCTGATGCAATTCTGATATATTTGTGAAATTCTGTATCGTTTGATGCAAATCTGTAGGTTTTTGGTGTTTTGTTTTTGTTAATATATATTAGTTTTTAGTAAATTAGCAAGATTTTGAGAGTTGCAGAAGACTACGAGTAGTTATTGTGGTACAAGAAGAAGAAGTTGTGCAGTTTCTTGATGTTATAGCGTGAGGTACAATTTAGTTTAATCTGTTTTGTTACATTGAATTGTTGGTGGTTTTTAGGTTCACTGTGAGACGTTGACTGATGGCTCGAATACATTAAAGCCATGGAAGTTCAAGATCGCTTACGACAAGCTTGTGTTAGCAAGCGGTGCAGAGGCTTCCACGTTTGGAATCCAAGGTGTCATGGAAAATGCGATCTTCCTCCGTGAAGTTCACCATGCTCAGGAGATACGTAGGAAGCTTCTTTTAAATCTGATGCTCTCTGATACTCCCGGTAAGCATAATTCATCCTTTGAAGAATCAGTTTTGGTATCAGAATTAGAATCTAACAGTCTTTTGCTCAATTTCTTTTGATTAGGCATAGCGAAAGAGGAGAAAAAGAGGCTGTTACATTGCGTTGTGGTTGGTGGTGGACCAACTGGGGTAGAGTTCAGTGGTGAATTGAGTGACTTTATCATGAAAGATGTTCGTCAACGATATGCGCATGTGAAGGACGACATTCATGTTACTTTGATAGAGGTTTGTTTGTAAGAAGAAACTTCTCTTTGAAAATCCTCTTGGCAAAAACTCATCATGGTAATTACAAATTCTTCTATGTCATGTGAATTTTACAGGCCAGGGATATACTTTCATCGTTCGATGATCGTCTCAGACGTTATGCTATCAAGCAGTTGAACAAGGTAAACTCATTAATAAGTTATATACTGTGAAAAGTCTGCTTGCTCACTGTTATGGAGGGCTTCTTTAAAAATTACTGGTTTTCATTTATATTAGTCTGGAGTTCGGTTTGTGCGTGGGATTGTGAAAGATGTAAAGCCTCAAAAGCTAATACTTGACGATGGCACAGAAGTTCCTTACGGACTCTTAGTGTGGTCCACTGGTGTCGGTCCTTCTCCTTTCGTTAGGTCTCTAGATCTTCCAAAGGATCCTGGTGGAAGGTCAGTTGATCAATATCACTCCATTAAACTCTATTTTGCTATTCAAAAAACCTTGACTATGTCGATGTTTATATCTATAGGATTGGCATCGACGAATGGATGCGTGTACCTTCTGTACAAGACGTGTTTGCCATTGGTGACTGCAGCGGATATCTGGAGACCACAGGAAAACCAACCCTTCCTGCTCTCGCTCAGGTAAATTTCATACATTTTTGTTTGCCTCTCCATTTCATCTAGTCTCATACTTGTCTTCTATGTCGCTGATGAATTAAGGTAGCTGAGAGAGAAGGTAAATACTTGTCAAACCTACTAAATGAGATTGGTAAAGCCAATGGAGGACGAGCCAACAGCGCAAAGGAGATAGAACTTGGAGCTCCCTTTGTGTATAAACACCTTGGAAGCATGGCTACGATCGGTAGATACAAAGCCCTGGTCGACTTACGCGAGAGCAAGGTAACAAAACTTGACTCAATGTTTCATTAGAAATCCAGTCATTCTTGTGATTGAAGGATATTACTTGGGCAGGACGCAAAAGGGATATCAATGACTGGCTTTGTGAGCTGGTTCATATGGAGGTCGGCTTATCTGACTCGAGTCATCAGCTGGCGAAACCGCTTCTATGTAGCCATCAACTGGTTCACCACTTTCGTCTTTGGTCGTGACATTAGTCGTATCTGATCGATGCCCACAAAGTGTTTTCATCTTGACTCTACCGTTTGTATATCACAAGTATATCAATAACATAACCTTCCAAGCAATAGAAAAGGTTCCGGTTTTGTATTTTATTTTTATTTTGTCCTTGAAATGTAAAATACGAGATCACCACGAACAAATTTACGTACACCACGATTGAAGGATCTTCGTTAAGTTTTTATTTATTTTCATTACAATATAGAAGTTTTGGATCTTTAATAAACACATGTTGGTGTCAGTTGTCACGTATGGTCGTATATTCTCTACAAGTGTATACATTTCAATATCATACTTGTAATGCAATTCAATACATAATATGCTGTCCTCTTGATGTTTCGACTTGTTTGTTTGTTGTTAATTTTTGCATCGATCCTCGTCGTCCTTTTGTTTTTTCTTTAATCGGTTTACACAGAAACATAATGCAGAACAATAATAATATTTAATAAAAGGTAATGTCATGTAGAGATCGCGAAAGGACAAGAGAGTGAACAAAGTGAAGTGAGAAAGTAAAATAATTGACAAGGGACATTGTCGTGATTATGTCTTTAGCATCATTTGATCTCTTCTCCTTTGGCTTTATCTCCGATTCAGATTTTCTTCTTAATTATATGGATTTCTACCAACTTTATAAACAGATCACACATACATTATAACCAATAATTGTCTTCATAAATATCTTCTGCTTTCCTCATTATAAAACTTTTTAATATATAAAAAAATAGTTTCTTCTGAGAATATCTCGTTTAGATCCGATATCAATTATTTATGAAATAAGATACCTTATTTTTTTCTATCAGTATAAAGCCAACTGTTTGAATTACAGAACATAACAATAACCATTTTGTCAGTTTATAACTCAAAAACACCAATACTTGCATCATGGTACAAGTTACGGGTCATCGCAATAGCTCATAAAAAAGGGTATTTTTACTAAAATTAATTTCAGTTAAAAAAAAAGACTTTTTGAGGATTTCAGGAGTCAGATTTATGATTTTATTGGAGAATATAATCCACTTTAATTGAATTAATTGACATGAAAGTGACCAAATGTAGGAAATAAGTATGACAAGAAAAAGCAGAAATATGACTTTAGCATTGAGCACTATTTTACCTTTGCTTATGCTTTCCCCCAACAAACTCAAAAGCCTTTGTTAATTTGCTTGGCCGGTCAGAACTCATGAGTGAATATTTCTACAAAAGGCAAACAAAATCATTACTAAGGAATATTTACAATTTATATATACTGATTGGACCCACTACTCCGGTAACTTTTGGGACAGTTTTAAACGTGATGTTCTTTAATTTATTCTTCATTGTCGGAAAGGTGAAACTAAATTCATATAGTTCTAAACCGAAACATACTATAATCTTTGAACCAAATAATCTCTGTTATGAACTTATCATAGTGATCATGATTTGTTTTTGCAAACCTTACTAAGAAAGAGCAATCAATATGAACTTCCAAACTACTTGACCAATTTAACTTGCTTAATTTGTTGACGGATACTAATTTTCTAATAAAAGTTGGGTGATCATAGACAAAAGTAAATAGAGAACCATTGATTCGACATGAATTAAACAGAAGAAGACGTGTTTTGTTGGTTCACACGTGCACGGACTTCCTAAAATCAATTTGAGAAACTAGAAAAGACCGAATAACTTTCAAACTTTCATTTAACTTTGATGTGTGAATAACCTTGATCATGAATCAGAGTTACAACTTGCTTATATAGACAGAAAAACTAAACTATAGCAAGNCTTGCTTATATAGACAGAAAAACTAAACTATAGCAAGACTAATTCTGGTTGAGTTAAGGAATGGTGTGGTTAAGTTAACTCCTTGGGATTGTTTCTCTTGTTCTGCATATTGCAGAAGTTACAGGTTGAATGGTAACGTTCCTTTATTCTTTTTGTCTGCATTGTGTACGGTTGTTACAGGTAATTTGCAGGTAAGTTGACTTGATTTCATTGTTGGGCTTCATGGGCCTAGATATTTGACAATGCTGATCCGAACCCACTAAGCAAAGTGATGCTTTTGGTTCTGATTTTGGTTCTATTTTTGCTGCATCGTTAGTAGCCCCCCTCAAACTTGTGGTGGGTGGCAATCCAACACCAAGTTTGGTGCGTAGATGAATGAAGGTTGCTCTTGGTAAAGACTTCGTGAAGATGTCAGCAACCTGGAGGGAAGCCGGTATATGACAGGTTTCAACAAAACCAAGAGCTACTCTTTCACGTACATAATGCCAATCAAGCTCAAAATGCTTGGAGCGAGTGTGCAGCGTGGGATTGATGCTTAAGTGTACAGCTGAGAGATTGTCACAATGGAGGAGAGCAGGTCTAGATTGAGGAATGTGTAAATCAAGCAATAAAGAAGATAACCATGTAATCTCTACCGCAGTTTCAGACATTGCCCTGTACTCGGCCTCGGCGGATGATCGTGCCAATGTTGCTTGACGTTTTGCATTCCAAGAAACGATATTAGGACCAACAAAGGTGCAGAAACCAGTAGTGGAGCGTCGAGTTTCACGAAAACCAGCCCAATCACTATCACTATAAGCAAGAGTGGACAAGTTCGAGTTCCTGTGGAGATGTAAACCCATAGATGAAGAACCTCTGAGGTATCGTAAGGTACGTTTAAGCAGGGCAAAATCAGCACATGTTGGTTGATGCATTCGTTGATATATAAGGTTCACAACAAATTATAAATCAGGACGAGTTATCGTCAAATACTGCAATTTTCCTGCAAGACTGCGGAAGTAAGACGGCTTAAGAAAGAGCTCATCACATTCTGATGAACCATAGAGTTGGAGAGGTAGAGGAGTAGGCATTGGATTACATGTTGCCATACCAGCTAGAGATAGAATCTCCTCTGCATAGTGTGCTTGATGAATGAACAAGCCCGTTGAGGTGTGCTCAATTTGAAGACCAAGAAAGTAGTGTAAGGAACCCAAATCTTTCATTGCAAACTGAGTGCTCAAGGAACTAATTAGATGATTAAAGAGACTTGGGTCATTGCCAGTAAGAATGATGTCGTCAACATAGAGAATCAACAAAAGTGTGTGTCCTTGATGGTAGTAAGCAAATAGAGAAAGATCTGCAGTACTGCACTTGAAACCATATTCGATAAGGAAGGAACTAAACTTATCAAACCAAGCACGATGAGCTTGTTTTAATCCATAAATCGCTTTGTCTAACTTACAGACATAGGTTGGATGCTCTGCATCAACAAAACCTGCAGGTTGGTGCATATAGATGTCTTCATGAATGTCGCCATGAAAAAATGCACTCTTGACGTCAAGTTGAGTAATAGACCAGTTCTTATCCGTGGCAATTCCAAGTACAACACGTGTTGTAGCCGTACGAACCACCAGACTGTATGTTTCTCGATAGTCGATGCCCTCTTCTTGTTCGTATCCTTTTGTAACCAAATGCGCTTTGTACTTGTCTATGGACCCATCAGGATTGAGTTTGATCCAACAAACCCACTTACAACCCAATATATTCATGTCTGATGAAGCTGGAACCAGATGCCATGTTGCGTTTTCATGTTAAACTTCGATCTCTTCACCCATAGCTGTGTCTTTAAGATCTTCAGCCACAGTTCTTGGCTCATAATATTTGGTGGTGAGAAGTATATATCGAGGGTTTGGTTTGGTGATTCCAGACTTGGCTCTAGTAGTTATATGATGCTCATTTGTAGGAACATTGGAAGAATCAGGTGCTATTGGGGCTAATGAAACCTGCTCGGATAACCCTGAAACTTCAATGTGAGATTAATCAATTTGTGCTGAGCCTTGAGGGCTTTGATCTTCGATGAAAGCATATTCAATTGAGACACTTGGCGATGCATTGCCATCAGTATTGAACATGTCCACTACAGGACTTAATGCAGTACCCGAATTGAGATATGCAGGTGGATCACGAGCTGCAGATACACGAGAGCTTGAGGGAGTGACAATGTGTGTTGGAACCACAGAAAAGGGAACATCAGCTACACGAGGAACAAGTATGGGACTTGCAGACTGCCAAGACTGAAGTAACGGTGTGGAGTACTTGGTGGTTAAGTGATGATACTTATCTTCAAATGGAAAAATATGTTCATCAAAAACAGCACTTCGAGTGATGAACACTCTGCTTGTTGGAGGATACAAGCACCTGTAACCTTTATAAGCAGCATTGTAACCCAAAAACACATATTGTAAGGACCGAGGCTCGAATTTGTTAGTTCCATAAAGCCGAAGACATGGGTAACACGCACTACCAAATACCCACAGAGCTGAATACATTGGTTTCTCCTTGAATAACAGCTCATGAGGCGTTTAAAATTCAATGGCAGCTGATGGGAGAATATTGCTCAAGTAATTAGCTGTGTAGAAGCTTTCAACCCAGTACTTTAGAGGAACTTTACTATGGAACATCATAATAATCCCAACTCAACGATATGTCTATGTTTTCGTTCCGCCACTCCATTTTGTTGAGGAGTGTAAGGACAAGACATTTGATGTCTTATGCCATTCGTGGGCAAGTATGATTTGAATCGATTGCTAAGGAATTCTCCACTACCATCACTTTGAAAGATTTTGATTTTCTTATCAAACTGATTCTCAACAAACTTTTGAAACATTTGAAAGACATCAAAGAAATCTGACTTGAGTTTCAGAGGATATACCCAACTGAATCGAGAATAATCATCCACAAACACCACATAATGTTTAAAACCTTGGACAGAGACCATGGGAGAAGGCCCCCAAAGATCACAATGAACTTTATTTAAAGGCTCACAAGAGCTAGACTCTGAGACATAAAATGGAAGACTGAGACTTTTCCCATTTGACATGCCTCGCAGATGAAAGGAGAAGAACTCTTATTGATTGAAATAGACTTGGACTTGTGGAGATGTTGGAGAACCGTATCACTAGCATATCCCAACCGGTGATGCCAAATGGAGTCAATGGTGGCCTTTTTTCGAGAGGAGTATAACACCTTAAAGTCTTGATTCTCCAACACATAGAGTCCTTCACGTCTTGGGCCCGTTGTTAACACCCTCTGAGTTTCTAGATCCACTAGGTGACCTTGTTTGCATCAAAAAAAACACCACATGGATAATCCTCACAGAGTTTTGAAACAGATAAGAGAGATTTTTGGACAGAGGGACAAACCAGAACCTCATTTAGAGGTAGAGTACCTGTTGAAACCGTAAGGTTTATTGAGCCAATGTGAGTAATAGGTAGTTTATTGCCGTCTGTGCACCATAATATTCTTCTGAGTTAACCCTTCGGTTCTGTTTGTAACATGAGTGGTTGCTCATGAGTCAGGAAACCATTCTTGGCCAGAGTTGTCACTTGTCTGAAACACAGTAAGAGCTTCAGGCGTAGCTTCTTCTTGATAGTTGTTATCAAACCTATTCCAGCATTTTAACGCAGTGTGACTGGTTCTTCCACAAATTTGACACACATGTCTGGGATTGTTAGGGTTATTTCCAGAAGCACTGACCTGTTGATGAAACCCTCTTCCTTTAGAAGAGTAGTTATGTCCACCACGACCTCTGTTAGAGCCACCATAGTTTGAATATCCTCCTCTGCCTCTGTTGTTTCCTTCTTGATACTGAGACTGCAGAGTCCATTGTTGTTGTTGCATCTGAAATGCCATGTGAGGAGTAGCAGAAACAGGTTCTTCATAAGACAATAGACGTGTGTCAAAGGCAGCAACTTCTAATACTACATTAGAAAACGTGGGACGAGGGAGACGATACAAGGAGTGTTGAATAACAGTGTATATGGGGTCATATTCTCTTCCCAAACCATTCAAAAAATTGAAAATCTGCATGGCTTCATCTACAGGCTGCCCATAGAACGAAGTTGGTCACATATAGTCCTAAAATCAAGACAATACTCAGGAAAGGTCTTGCCTTTTTTGCTGATAAGCTGCAAATTACGTTGTAACTTAAAGACTCGAGCCACATAGCTTCGATTGAAATGTTCAGCAAGAAACTCCCAGATTTCTTGTGAGGTAGATAACCCAACCACAAAACCCAACACATCTTCAGATAGAGTACCAAATAACCAGGTGCGAACCAAGTGATCTGTACACACCTAAGATTCATACCTTGGATTGCTTATCTCGGTCACTGCATCTCCATTCTGCACGGTTATAGTAGCAGGTGGAGCTGGTTGGCGACCATTAACGAAGCCCAGCAATTTCTGACTGGTAAGAAGAGATTCAAGCTGAGGTTTCCAGAGAAGATAGTTCTGGTCCGTGAGTTTGATGGTGACTGCACTTGAAACATGAATTTGACTTGGAAGCGGGTAAGCTTTATCAGGATTCGCCATTGTTAACCTGTTAAGGTTTTAACAAAGCTCTGATACCATAAAAACAATTTGAGAAACTAGAAAAGACTGAAGAACTTTCAAACTTTCATTTAACTTTGACGTGTGAATAACCTTTATCATGAATCAAAGTTACAACTTGCTTAATATAGACAGTAAAACTAAACTGTAGCAAAACTAATTCTGGTTGAGTTAAGGAATGGTGTGGTTAAGTTAACTCCTTGGGATTGTTTCTCTTGTTCTACATATTGCAGAAGTTACAGGTTGAATGGTAATGTTCCTTTCTTCTTTTTGTATGCATTGTGTACGGTTGTTGCAGGTGATTTGCATGTAAGTTGACTTGATTTCATTGTTGGGCTTCATGGGCCTAGATATTTGGCAATGCTGATCCGAATCCACTAAGCAAAGTGATGCTTTTGGTTCTGACTTTGGTTCTGTTTTTGCTGCATCGTTAATACTTCCCATATTTTCTTGTCTAAAACACTAATCAAGCATTCTTATTGGTAGACAAACCTAACTATTTATTAATTATTTCATCATTTTATCAACAAGTAGCTTGTTTTCCAGCTAATAGAGTAATTATATAGTTGAAAATATATGTTTAGGTTGATATTAAACCATCCATTTGCATAGTTTGTGAAGTCGAAGAGACGTGTTGTATGTGTTCATGAATAGATCGTGCTCTTTTAATCGTTTTTCGTCTGTAAAACATGTTTACTATTTATGTATTGACCTTTAGCTTCGTAGTTTGTTTTACTCACGCAGATTCTATCGATGTCAACGACGTTGACATTTTTATCATTAGCCCTAGTCGAAATAAATATATAACATCTCGCGTTAGGCACTTTATCAACCATTATTTGTTTTATGACTTATTTCTTCCTATATTTACTTAATTATTATCTCTGTAAATCGGTTTGCATCTAGTCTACTCGTAAATTCATTCATACCCTCCCAACAAACAAATCCATATGAAATTCTTATGAATTGTACTTTTTCGATGAATTTCATATTTTTTCCCACAAATTTCATGCAAATATATACCATCAAATTTAGGTTTGAAATCTATAATCTTAGACCATCTCTAATGGTTCACTCTATTTTTTTTCCTCTAAAAGTAGAGATGAGTTTGCTTCAATAATTTATTTTCTATTCCAAATGAATAAAAAATAAAAAATAGAGAACTCCAAAAGTAGCTCTAAATTTTGAGTAAAAAATAGAGATTTTTATTTTTAGAATAAAAATAGATTACCATTGGAAACATCCTTTTCTAAAATATAGAATTTAGAATGAGATTTAGGACGCTATTGAAAATGCCCTTAAGGTATGTTTTTATTATTAGTAGGCAGAGAATTTTTATTGCAAAATTAGTTGAATTTACTTGAGAATTTTTTAGAATTATTTTTTTCACAAACTATAGTCCACAGCTTGCAATATGAGTTTGCAAAATGATGTCGAATTTTGCATTAAGGTTCAATGCAGGACAAACTTAAGACAGATAATTTCGAACATGTGTACGTGTGATCGACTACAAGACCTGTACCAAGTGTACTCTACGATATCAATGCAAAACAAGCATACACCACTTAATTGTGGTCCTGATTCCCTCTTTTTGTGTTCGTTCATTGTGATGACTCAAATTGTGGTCGTAAAGTTCATGCAATACAAAATAACTTTGTTGTAGCAAGCGTCATGCACTAGATGATCCTTGTGACTGACTTTTGCATTTGTGACTGTGCAGGAGCCACGTAAATGCATAATGAATTGTGATAATATGAAAATTTGAAGAGAGAAAATGTGATGGATTGGTTAGTAGAAACGGCAAAGATGCATGTTTGATGGAAGAAAAGACATCTTCTCTTAAAGACGTGTTCTAAACCCACTCCATTACCTCAACACTTGTTTTGTTTTTTCACTTCTCTTCTTTTTTTGTCTCAATCAACACTCGTGAATTTTTATGCGTTTTACTTTACTTGAGATTAACTTAAAGCTTCACCAATCTCTTACAACTTCTTAAATTCATACTTTCTGATAGTTCTATTTACTTTCTCTTTTTTAAAAGTTTGATTTTTAGACTATTAATTCACATATACGAAAGTAATAAAGTTTTAATTATATTTATAAAAATTTTTTACATTAAACAATCTTCAAGTACTATGAATAATTAATAATTTAATAAAAGTTTAGTTGTTTGCAATCAACATATGTTAGCTTTACTATTTATTAATATTAATAAATAACAGAAATTTATAAAATCAAATTTTCTTAAACAAGACAAAAATTTAAACTATAATGTTTTTTTTTTAAACAGTTTTTTTTTCAGGAATATTCGAGGTTTTAACATTAAATAGTAATTTTTCTTATAACTCCCGCACGTTAGACATATCTCGATTTAATAAAAAGGCTATTAATTGTACTACAATAAAATTGTAACAAAACCTACGGAAAGCATATTTTTGTGCGGACCCACCTTTTTATTTTATTTTATACTGTATTTAACTTATCAATAAAATATTATTCTTAAATTAAGAAAAGAATTGTATAACTCGATCAACATAGTGGGTATCTACGAAATGATTCCTTTATACGTACGTACACGACTTTTCATGAATACAGTTTGTAGTTTATACAAATAATATAAGATCCATCAACCCATAGAGACGTGTATGATAAAACGCATTTCCGTATATACATCTATAGCAGATTATCATAACTCGAAAAATATACCATAATCTATTAATCTGTATTTAAATTTTTAAGTATGATATATATATATATTCATATGTATATACGTAGTCCCTTATTTACAAGCTATACTAATCGTGAAATCATTTTCAATTTACTATTAATTCAACCGACCAGTCATCATAACTGTATTAACTAATTAATGTGTATGTATCTATTAAAAGGATTTATGGTCGATGTCTAGTTCAAATAATGGTCAAAATAATTGTAATGATTTATTCATTCATTATTTATGAAATATGTGCTTAAGAAAAAGAAATGGGCCTTCGGAAATCACGAGGAAGTCGAAGGATGTCCATCACCATGTGCGTCTGCTAAATAACAAACACATACTTCTCTTTGCAATTTTTGGATTATATTATAATACAATTTACTATTTTCATATCTCAACATATCCCTAAATATATTAAAAAATTTAAGTAGAAAATAGTACGTAGCTCACAGTAGTATACATTTGTCCAATAGCTCGAACTGTCACGTGCGACCTCATTTCTACACACACATCATTTTCTAACCCTTCTTTTTTTCCATGGCTCACAAATTTTGAAAATTGAACCAGTACTTTGTATTCTTACAATAAATATTTCATTTTAGCTATACCTGACTTTAATCAGCTCGATTATATCAGTTACAATTTACCGAGCTAGCAAAACTCTTTTTGTATTTTTGAAAATGAAGTAATAGATGCAAGTTCCTTAATTATAAGTAGCATAGTCTTTGCTTTGTATAGGTGAGCCTAACTAGGCGAGGCAGTCTAAGACTAAAGCAAAGTCTTTGCTATGTTTCTAATTACTATAAAACGATACGTTTAAGTTGCCAAATTTGGTTATAATCGGTGAATCATCATGTGAAAAATGTTTTTCTAAATGAAGAAAAGTTCGTTTCAAGTAATTTTCATGAGTGACTGCATTTGGTGAAATGTAGTCAAATCTATCATATACAATTGTAGAAAAAAATGTTAAACAGAGAAGAAAAGATTGAGGAAACGCCTAATTTCCAACAATCAATGATTCAAGTTTTGATTCACAATCTCATCTTCTTCTTTTTTGTTTTTTTGTCACTTCACAATCTCATCTTCTTCATTTTTGTTTTTACGAATACAAGTTCACTAATCGGTAATTGGAATGTCAATGAACAATGTTGATTCAGTATCTTGTTGTATTCTAAAAGTTTTCTTACATAAATTTAGGCAAATCAGTTCAATTTGCGAGAGTTATGAAATTTAGTGAGTCAATTCTAAATCTCGCAAACTAATATCATGTTATGGAATGATGGGATAAAATGTTTGAATCTCTTTATAAATCTTTAGGTACTAATTAAGGTTCGAACCTATTTCATGTTATGGAATGATGGGACAAAATGTTATTAGACTAGTTAGACAAAAAAAGGTGTGTTTAGTTATAAATTGTTTATAGTTAATTTCTATTATAATATATATATATATATATATATGATAAATATATTTAGTCTGTCTTAATATATTTCATAAGCTAAATGCTATTTTGACATCCACTGCCCAAAAAACTTGGTTTATAGAAACTTGCCTATAATATATTGTTGTTATTATATATTATTTCGATTCACCATTATAAGTATTTGACCACACAATTTATTCGATTTGCGTTCATTATATCCACATCAACTGCAATTGTTCAATCCAACTAATCCTTTTACAACTCACAGGGCTTTTAAGTTGTTTGATGTGAAGAACAAAAACATATAATTTTTCTTTCCACTCACCAACTACATGTTTTGACAAAACTAAAATAAAATCAACCAACAACTTGCTGTATAAATCGGTGAAAGCTATTTGGGAAAAAGAAAAGTCTATGATGGCCGACATTTTCAGTGATTTTTTTAACCATAGTAGCTCGTAATGGGTGCACTAATTGACATAGCTTCTAGATTAAGGGAAGAATGACCATGTTACAAGCTATAAGACGATCCGAAGTTAGTACACTTGCTCATGTCTAAGTGACCTTATATTGTGTTAAACTTAGCAAAAAGATCTCACATGTGTAGATGTATGATATGAACATGAATAGCTCTAGAATTAAGCTCAACTTTATAACTCAACTATAGTAGCTCCTAACGGATAGACCAATAGACATAGCTTCTAGATTAAGGGTATTAGTCAAGTTATCCTCACTCGGCCAAATAAATTAAAGTGATATGCCATTTATGATTTCATTTTTCCTCTAGTTTATACTTAGCTAATATATATAATAATAGGGTTTGGATCTCTCTATATGTAAAGACACCTCAACATGCCACATCATTACTAAAAGAACCAATCAAATTACAAAATTAAAATGAAGAAAACTTAATCGTAATTTATTAATGTGAAGAAAACGGAATTGTGGTTTAAAAAGAATACAAATCGGTTAACTTTTTGTAACAACCGAGATCTCTTTTAAATCTTCTTTTCGAAACCGAAAAATTGTTTCTATTTTCTCCCACACCATTCCTTTCTACCGATCATTAAAATCTCCTTACGATGTCACTAATGTCCTTAGGTTAGAGGATATACGCCAACAAGGTAGAACATGTCGTTTGGAGGATCGAGGCCATTGCTTATATTAAGTGAGTTTCGGACTAGGGTTTTAGGTGCTACCAATCAGGGGAGGAGTTTACAGTCTTGCGGAACTAAGGAATATACATGTAATTATGCTCTATTATGAAGCTTGCATATATGATTCTGTAACAATGTCCTTAGATCCATTTAGATGTATTTAACGCAAAACAAAGAAAGATGCAGGTTAAGAGTGATTGTGATCAGAGTTGTTTTCTTATTAAAGTGCAATGCGTATGAGTTGTGATCTTGAAAGTTACTTGTTATTGTTATGGAATTCTATGTTTGTATATATCATGTCATGGGTGACATGTGGTTTTGATAGGTAACATCTTTACTAATAATAAACTATGCTTCTGGATTTTTGATATTTATGATGTGAAAGATATTTATGTTAATTGACAGGGGTCAAGCAGATGAATTTAAAGTAGAAGTGGAAGTAATTGAGTGTGTAATTGCGTTGAAGGTGCATACAGGTAAACTTTGCCTGCTCTTATTTTGTTTTCAGGTATTACAAAAGTAATGTTATGATCTAATATGAATTTTTTTGACTATAGGATGCTTGTGTATAAGTGTATGCCTTTGTCGACAAACTGGGAGCAATGGATTCATCATTCATGGTCATTTTGGAGATGTTAGCCCTCTTACTTGAGAGATCTGTATGAACGTTATATTCAGGATCTATAGTAAATTGTTGTGATTTATTACACTTTGAGCTCAATGCTGAAACTTGATAGAAAATCATGTTGAGAAGCAAACGTTCAGTTGGTTTTTCTTTGCTCTTATGGCTTTGCTGGGTTTCTTCATGTCTCTGTAAAGGTAATAAATACCTTCCTTCACCCAATTTGTGTTTGAGAAATGAGAAAGAAGATCAGAAATCAAGGTCATGCTCGTTTGGTTAATTTTTTTCGGTGTCTCGTGAATTATTTTATCAAACTAAATGCTTTGATGGTGTGATTAATCTGCTCATGAATGTGTTTAAGCAAGAATTTCCATTGAACCTTGTGTATTTCTGTTCTAAGAATCTTACCTTCACTTGTTGTATCCTTAGAATATGTTTTCTCTTTTCTTTAGGCTGAGAAAGTAGCTCATAACTTTACAGGGTCATTTAAAATAAACAATATTTGGTAAGACACGAATGTAGTGCCTAAGATATTACCATATGGAGATGCCATGGAGGATGAGCATGACGAATATGACAACCATGAGATAAGCGATGATGAAGCTTCAAAATTCCAGATTATCACGTAGTTCTTCTTTGTTTAAATTTTTTGGTAATTGACATTGGCAATTTGTTGAATTTACGGGATATGAATATATAAAAAAGGAAGAAGAAGAGCAATATCCTTTGCTGGCAATGTTTAGATAAAGTGAGTTTTATTAACTTTGTCTTACAACAATATTTTTTGTTTTGTTTTTTCCCAACTACAACAACGCTTAGTATAAGCAAAAGACTAATCCACAAAAAGAAATGATTTACAAAACAAATAATTAAAGCACTAAAGCCAAATATGATTAGCTATAACAGAAGATTAATGGTTCTTCTTCAATCATTTATTGTATTTCTTTAAGCAATTTATTGTGTATACATGATATGGATTTATCCCATCTCGCAAACCCAAACTCTCATCAAATTTTTATAACTAACATATTTATCTTTCGAATTAGCATTCACACCTGACATTTTTGTGGAATTAAAATTAACAAGATATGTTGTTTATTTGGCAGAAGTTTATATATTTTAAAGATAAGATCAAATATGATTTTCAACTATAATCTATATTAAGTATATATCTCTTGCATCACCAACATACCATTCGAAACTCACCATTTTAAAAAGGAGAATTTGAGAGACTATACGTAAATGATACTCACCATTTGAAAAAGAACGATTTTGGAGACTATACATGTTCAAAGATATATATATAAAGACATTTTAAAATTAAATATGATATGCGCTTCTTGCCTAATTTGAATTTTTTAATAGTTTGAAAGAAAATTCAAGAAAATAATCCCGCAGCATCGCGCGAGTTTGCACCTAGGTTCCACTAATAATAGCATAATACTAGCCAATTTCCAAGAGAATAATTTTAGTGATTTTCTTTTTTATTGTAATTTTTGTATTTTTTTATTTTATATAAGGTTCATGCTTTGCATGGGTTAAATTGTTAAGAATGATAATTGTTTTTTACGTAAAAGCATAACCGTGATCTATACTAATTAATCAATTGAGCTAAACTCTCATTTGGCAATTCAAAGATCAATAAGCAGTAAACACAAGTCCATTAATTAAAAACGAAGAAAATACATATGAAAAAACCAGTTTGATAAACACAACATATTAAAGAGTCTTAATTTTACATATTTAGCCAAGACCTTCTTTAGTCTAATTTGGTGAGAGCTTGTGATGGAGGATGAGAAGTTTATGGTGGGTATGATGTTACTAACTCTTATGTTCATGAATTAATGATGGTGCTTTTCTTATTATGAGATCTACAAACATAAGAACTAGTTTATGTAGAACGATAATTGAGAAAAATTCATTATCTAGCAGGGGTGAGCCATCTTGCAGAAGATTAGATGCTCATCGACTAATATGAGATCGATGACTTTCATGAACATAGAACATTCTCTTTCCTTTCAATTTCTTCTATACTTTTTATAACAATTTTTCTTTTACAGAAACTTGTATCATACTTCCCTATTACAAATTTGAACAACAAGAAAATTAGATTTTAGTTGTAACAATTATTGTGAGACAATTAATCTGTGGCACATGACACTTACACGTGAGAGTCCGTCCGTCCAACAGCTTTTGTTCACAGACGCCAGTCTTTTCATGTGTAGAGCTAACTTTAAAGAGGGAGGTGAGATACTTAGATGTCTTTGGTTATATGGTGACGCCTCTCGACAAGTTATTAACCTTCAAAAATCTGCCATCATTTTTGGTGAGAAGGTGGATCCCATTATGTGACATATTCTTGGTTTGTATATGGGGATTGAAGAAGAGGGGGTACCGGGAAATACTTTGGTCTTCTTGAGAGTTTTAGTGGCTCCAAAAGAGAGTTGTTAGCCTTCATTACTGATCAGTTAAAGATAAGGATGAATGGATGGTATGCAAAAACATTATCATTGGGCGATAAGGAGATTTTACTTAAATCTGTGGCCATGTCGCTTCCGGTCTATGCAATGTCATGTTTTAAATTGACTAAGACTCAATGCCGCAATATCACAAGTGCAATGTCTAGTTTCTGGTGGAATAATAGTGAAAAGATGTGCAAGTCAAAAAAAGATGGTGGTCTTGGCTTTCGAGACATAAATGATTTCAATCAAAGTCTCTTGGCTATACAAGCCTGTCATTTACTCATGGAACCTCATTCTCTCCTTAGTCTGCTGTACAAAAGTAAATACTATACAAGGTGTGATCTCTTACAGGCGGGCAAAGGCTCAAGACCATCGTATGCGTGGAAAAACATATTATTTCGGAGAGAATTGTTAGAAAAAAAGACTTTTGAAGGCTATTGGGAATGGTCAAACTACAAATGTATGGACTGATAAATGGATTGCGGATACACACCCACACATGATTACTAGCCTTACGGATACTTTTGACTTGAGTTGGAGGTTTCAAACCTCTTATCTAGTACATATGGTTGGGATGTAAGGAAAATACAAGCACTCTTTCCCCGATCGGATGTACAATGCATCCTTTCAATATACCCTGACACAACGCTACAAGATGAGTGCTTTGGTCATACTCAAAATCAGATATGTACACTGTTAAAAGTGGAATGTGGTTAACAACACAAATCTCATCGGTTAGCGTAGTTTCACAGACGATGTTACGCAAGAATAGGCTAAAAAAAAGATCTGGAAATTTGATAGGCAGCCAAAGATCACATTCTTTTTGTGGCGTGTCTTATCAGATGCTCTAGCTGTGTCGGAGTGTTTACAACACCATGGAATTTCGGTGGAAAACACTTGCAAGTTATGCAAAGGAGGGCTAGAATCTTTGGTTCATATGCTCTTTGGTTGTACACTTCCTCGACAAGTCTGGCTAATCAGTGGTATCAGGTTTCCAATGAGCTTTACTAGTCTATCGATTGATGAATGTATAGATCATTTTTTACAGCTTCTTGAAACACAGTCAAATACAATTGAGATTCAATGCATTCCTTGGCTCTTATGGAATGAATATATGGAAACATCATAATGGTCAGATTTTTTACAAGAAGCTATCGAATGCGGATTTATTGATAGCAAAATCATTAGAGGAAGCAGAGGACTGGAACTCTGCTAATAAGGCTAGGTTACAAGAACTATCTGCTCCTTCTAATTCACTTGTGTATACTCAACGGTGTACTCACCCTGTGTCCGGAGTCTCCAAGTGCAATATTGGGATATCATGGCTTAACAACAGCTCTCTATATGGTTTATCGTGGGTTTTGCACGATCATCACGGGTAGATTATCTTCCACGTGCGTGATACAAGATAGGCAACCTCGAATAAAACAATTGCAAAACTGAGAGGTATCATATGGGCTTTATAGAATCTAAAGGATCTACACATTGAGAAGATGAAAATGTGGGTTGAGACTAAGTCGATATTAGAGGCAGTCAAATCTCCACCAAAATGGCCTAAGTATCGGAATTACACATCTAGAATCTCTCAGCTTTGTGACTGCTTCATCTTATGTGACTTTCACTTGAAATTCTTCAAGAGCGAACATTGTTGTGAAGAAGATAGTGAGGAGTGTAATGAGAGAAAATCGTTTTAACTCGTATCTGGCATCAGGAGGACCCTCTTGGTTAGTATCATCCATCAAGAAATACCGTAGAGTTTAATCAATCTCTTCTGGTTTTGGATCTCATGGATGGGTTTTCTATTTTCATCATATTGTTCAATGCTTTATTTGTCGATTTTTTATATTTTAATGCTATCAGGCGACAGAAAAAAAATCATCCACAAGAAGAAAATCGATTCCTGTGAATGCTTCTAGTTTTCAGTTTTTTAGAAAACTTAACGGCGGACTATTCGAACTTCAATTCTACATGGGTTCATTGCTAGAGTTATTTGAGAAATGAGTGTAACATCTAGCAGCATAGAGGAAAACTAAAAAAAAATTATATTAGGAAATATATATCATAATAGGAAGAAAATTTGAATTTTTTTTTTTGTAACAAAGTGATTCATCGTCGAAGAGTATAAGAGAAGAAGGAAGTTTGGAAGGTATAGATTGTAGAAAAAGAAACAATTTTTGTACAACTCTTATAAAAAAAATCTAAAAAAATAATTAGAAGAAAAAGTGAAGAGCCACATGGCAAAAAGGGAGAAAATAAGTTTTTGGAAAATTGACTTGTGAATTAATATATAAAGATATATTGATTCTAAGAGCTCTCTCTCTCCTCTTGCGATAAAACTATTTTCGCGATAAGTTTATGAAACTTTTGGTTATGCCACCACTCTAGGCACGGTGGATGGTGACTTCCAAAGCATTGCGGCATCATGTCCCCCTCCTACTTGTGTTTTTCATCTCGTCGGCTGGAGTCGTGTTCGGAGTGCTTGATGTTTGAGCTCTTGGTATTTCGTCGGTTGAAGTTGGTGGTCTTGCTGGAAGATTTCCTCTTCGTCTCATCCTAATTGTCGTAGTGAGTTTTTTCATCAGTGGTATACTGCCTAAAATTTGCATATTTGGCTTTTGACATCACCTTCACCATATCTTTTGCTCTCATATCTGGAAAATTTTCTTCTCTTGTTTGTGTTTAGATTCGTGGTGTTTTGGTGGTTAGGTTGGGTTATGGTCTTGTTTTAGGTTTCACCGAATGCTCCCCTCTCTCCGTTTGATGTCTTTTAGTTTTTTTGGCCATAGGTAAAACTTTGCTTGTGTTATTTAGCCGTTTGTTAGGGTTAATTAGTCTTATGGCCTTTAACCATTTGATCTACATAAGTCATCTATGGTAGTTGGTGAAGTGGTTAAGCGATTTTGTTGATTTTCTCTTATTAGAATTAAAGGTCAGGTCTCAATCATGTTTTGAATAGTTAGACTATCTTTCATCTGAGTATTAGTCTTGTCGACTTCCGGTATTGGTTTTGTTGGTGGTGGCCAATTTGTTTGAGGATCAACATTCCTTACTCAACTTGTTTATTTTCATAATTCTACCACTTTCAGAATTAGGGCTTAATTGGTAATTGTTTTAACTCTAAAGTATAATTGATTTAGTTTAAATCTCATATAAAAATTTTTATTTTTCAAAGCATCAAAACGAAAACAATTGGCTATCGGGAGACCTGATTGACAATTCTTTTCGTTTTTTTTGTTTTGAAACATCTTTATATGAAATTTAAATTAAACCAATTATATTTAGAGTAAAAACAAAATGGTTTAATTTACATCCCATAAAAAGATTTTTGCTTTTCAAAACAACAAAACGAAACCAATTTCCAAGTGGTCTTTAACCTAGTGACAGATGGTAAATCCACTAAAGGCAGACGCACTTACACGTCTAAGGATTGAGTCATGCCGCCTACAATATACAGGAATTTTGGTTAATGAACTGACCAGTTATGTTCCAATGTTGACAAAAAAAAAATACAACAAAACGAAACCAATTTCCAATTAAACCCTTAAAATATTTTGGTTTTCGGAGACAATCTTTATTTTAGTTTTAGAATAATTTTTTTAGCTTTTCTTTGGTTTGTTTCCTTTTTGGACTGTAATTTGATCTGATTATGAATGTCTAGTTTATGGGAATTTCAATATTTTACATCAGTTTTAGTCTCATCTCAAGCTAGTCTGGATCTCTAGTATGTAATCCTTTCGTTCTAATTAATAATAGGAAGAAAAAAATATATGTGTATATTGATATAATTAGCATTCTCCTATTTCAAAAATATTATATTTTTGTCCGTCTCAGTTCATAAAAAATACGTGGTAGTTCTGTTTTTTCTTTTTTTTTTGTAAAAAATAAAAAGTATGGTAGGTACTTTAAAAGTAAGGAAGAAATATGATTAATTTGGTAAGCTGGGTGCGTGCAAGTAAAAACCAAGAAAATTAATTTCCCTTTAGGAATGTTAAGTTATACAAGAAAGTAAATTAGAGAAAGATATTGTTCAACTTACTGATAATAGTTGATTCTAATTAAAATGATATTACAAACAACGTAACCAAGTATAAAACAGCAAAAGTTGACAAAGAAAAATACCTAAGTAATAGTGTCATACTATAACAGAGGAAAATTACCCTTTAATTATTTATATTAATAAATACATGTTTAATTAAAAAAAAAGAAAAAAGAAAAGAAAATGAGAGTGTTTGTGAATGCGTAGATATGTTCGGCCTTTATATAAAGAAACTTGAGAAAGCCAAAAAAAATCATCAAACCCTTTCTTCACCACATAACACAGCCTGAGTTTACGTTCTGAGATTTGAGAGAAACTTGTTCAAATCTTTCTCTCTCTTTCTCTTTCTCCGGCGATGGTTGTTGCTATGGACCAACGCACCAATGTGAAGGGAGATTCCGGCGCCGGAGACCGGAATAAGGAAGAAGAAAGGTTTGATCCAAGCGCACAACCACCGTTTAAGATCGGAGATATAAGGGCGGCCATTCCTAAGCACTGTTGGGTTAAAAGCCCATTGAGGTCTTTGAGTTACGTCGTCAGAGACATTTGCGCCGTCGCGGCTTTGGCCGTCACCGCCGTCTATTTCGACTCTTGGTTCCTTTGGCCTCTCTATTGGGCCGCCCAAGGAACCCTCTTTTGGGCCATCTTCGTCCTCGGTCACGACTGGTATTCTTTTTTTTCATTACCATTTTTTAAAATTTTTATTCCAATTTATTAATTTTGTTTTGATTTCTTAAATTTCTTAGAATGCACGTTCGTTGAGTATTGTCACTAACTTCGATATTTGTTCTTTTGAGGTTCTTACTTTAATTTTTTTTTTTTTCCTAAAAGAGGATCCAAGATTATTTATTTGTCACAATAACGTTACACGATTATTATTCAGTCAGTCGTAAGACTCGTAACCTCAAAAATATCTTTTCTATTATTATTAATTTCCGCGTTTCATGGATCTACTTTAGAACTCACAATTATTATTTATTTATTTACCTCTAGATCTTCGGTACTATTAATCATAAACTCATTTATTTTATTTTTATTTTAAATTATAAACTCATTTAATATTAAGACAAACTATTCCTTCTTTTCTTTTCTCTGTGTACTAATGTAGTATCCAGATTTGGACACGTCGTGAATCAGATCTTTGTACATTGAATTAAAACAAATTGGAAATATATATATAATTACGATCTATGAATAATAATAATAATAATCATAATGTGAAATTAAATGTAAAAAATGACAGTGGACATGGGAGTTTCTCAGACATTCCTCTGCTGAACAGTGTGGTTGGTCATATTCTTCATTCCTTCATTCTCGTTCCATACCATGGTTGGTAAGTAATTTAATTTTAACTTTTTTCTATTGTTATTGTTTTTTTACTGTTATTTTTAGTGCATGTTAGCAATTTAATCAGATAAATTGAAAATGTTTTTATTTGATGTTATAAGAAAAAATCGTAATGCATGTGACTTTTGGGTGGCTTTTCGTTTGCTATTATAAAAGCATCAAATCTTTAGGGGTAACCAAGGGAAGAGAATCCTAACTTTTTATTAAATGCTGTGGGCCTATTTATGGCCCGTTAGCCAACCTGAACTTCCATAGATTAATGTACTTTCCTTTAATTAGATTTTGATTTTTTTTTGGTTTAAGATTATTAATTGGTATCTTCTGTATCATTAAAAATTAGATTTGTTTTACTAAAATATTATATCCATGACCAAAAATATTTGAGATAGTTAAAATCGGACTCGAAAACGACATTATATAAATAGTTGTATAAAAGTAATAATAATGAATTGGGTGAATTATAATTGGGTTGCAGGAGAATAAGCCACCGGACACACCATCAGAACCATGGCCACGTTGAAAATGACGAGTCTTGGGTTCCGGTAATCTCTCTCTCTATTCTCCATCTATTTATTTATTTATAAATAATAATAATTTATTTACTTATTTGTTTTTTTTTTCTAATATTTGAATAATATGTTAATCTTTAGAATTTGATTAGGCAAGTTGAATCTTAACAACGACCCCTTGTCAGTTTTTTTTTTTTTTTTTTTGCTGTAATAAAATAGTTTTCATAGTTCACTCAGTAATTGATTTTTATTGGTAATTTTTTTGGATACGACTTTAATAATGGACCACTTATATTCGAGTCCTTGGAATCAAACGATTCTCCTCGAAATACGTTTTACTTTTCTTATTTTTTTTTCCTTTCTCATTTTGGCGTTTTCGTGATATTTTTATTTTGAGAACTAACAAAAAAAAAAAGACATCTCAGATTGATACGAATAAGAGCATGATATAAAAATTTAAATCATGTATTAATAATAATAATCAAATTGAAAACGTTTCAGTTACCAGAAAGGGTGTACAAGAAATTGCCCCACAGCACTCGGATGTTGAGATACACTGTCCCTCTTCCAATGCTCGCTTATCCTCTCTATCTGGTAATCACTTCTTTTTAATAATTATAATCGAATTGATTTTTAGAATTTTAAAACTGAAATTATAAAATGTAAAAATTGCAGTGGTACAGAAGTCCTGGGAAAGAAGGTTCACATTTTAACCCAAACAGTAGTTTATTTGCACCAAGTGAAAGAAACCTTGTTGCAACTTCAACTACTTGTTGGTCTATTATGTTGTCCATTCTTATTGCTCTCTCATTCGCCTTTGGTCCACTCTCTGTTCTTAAAGTCTACGGTGTTCCCTACATCGTAAGTATCTACATTTCTATTATTAACATCTTATCATATATATATATATGACCAATTTTAGATATAATTATTTATCAACCTGTTTTTGTTGTTCAGATCTTTGTGATGTGGTTGGATGCTGTTACGTATTTACATCACCATGGTCACGATGAGAAGTTGCCTTGGTACAGAGGCAAGGTAATTATATCAATTTTTTATTGTAGATTGAGAATTAATATAAAAAAAATTGAATTGTGGAACAATTGATTTATATATGAATGAATGAATAGGAGTGGAGCTATTTACGTGGAGGATTAACAACAATTGATAGAGATTATGGAATCTTTAACAATATTCATCATGACATTGGAACTCACGTGATCCATCATCTCTTCCCACAAATCCCTCACTATCACTTGGTCGAAGCTGTGAGTTTTTATATCGTTTTTATATTTGTGTCTGAGATTAATCAAATGGTGAATTAATTAGTGATTAATGTTGGACAGACGAAAGAAGCTAAACATGTGTTAGGAAGATACTACAGAGAACCAAAGACGTCAGGAGCAATACCGATCCATTTGGTAGAGAGTTTAGTCGCAAGTATTAAGAAAGATCATTACGTCAGCGACACTGGTGATATTGTCTTCTACGAGACAGATCCAGATCTCTATGTTTACGCTTCGGACAAATCTAAGATCAATTAAACTCTCTCTTCCTTTTTATTTGTTTTAGCTCTATTAGGAATAAACCCTAAACCCCTTTCTTTTTCTTTCTTTTAAGTTAAATGTACTCTCGTAAAACTCTCTTTTCTTTTAAATGTATTTACTTTACAAGACGTGAAACATTTCTTTTTCTTTCCCTTTCTTTTATAGTACTAGTACTAGTTATTATCGAAGAAAAGATCTGAATACTTTAGTTTTCAGACAAACGAAAAAGAAAAAAAGAAAAAGACAGTTCCACTGAAAGTACGACAAACTGCACGCCGTTTGTGGGTCCCTTTCGAGACGACAATGTCTCACGGAGTTGTCGCTCTTTATTGGGCCCTACTTCACAGGCCCAAATCTATATTTAATTTAAGCCTCTTTAATGCTCGTTCTCTCCAGTCAACTATAAACTACGGCAATATTATTGTTTTTTTTTTTTTTTGATCTGAGTCAATATTATTGTTGAACCTATAACAGCTTTACAAAAAAGAAAAACTAATTTTTGAAATACTTAAACAAAAAATTTGAAGCCGAGTTGCTCTCAGTCTAGTCTGGTGGTTAGAATGATCCAGCTAGTGATTTGGCACCAGTATTCGATTCCTACCCGCAGGGCCGTGCTTC
The DNA here is from genome assembly GCA_900406405.1 of Lepidium africanum. NCBI lineage: Eukaryota > Viridiplantae > Streptophyta > Magnoliopsida > Brassicales > Brassicaceae > Lepidium > Lepidium africanum. Next base: position 70,014 of record OVAX01000269.1, on the reverse strand, counting down.
ACATTGAAAGGCCGTGCTTCACATTGAAAAGCCGTGCTTCACATTGAAAGGAAGAAACTTTTGCCTAAGGCATCAAAATTTTGAAAAAAATTAAGGGCATACATTTATTAGTTTTAGTTAAAGGGGTTATAACATAAAATTGTGTGTATTTTAGTAAACTTAAATGGGCTCTACATGTTAAAAAAGTTAAAGGGGTTATAACCTAAATGGGATGTATGTGTGTATTTTAGTATGTAAATAAGTGATATAATATTTGGGCTAGATTTTGAATATTTAAATTAAACTAAAAAATTACAATAAACTTTAGTGGACTTTAACAATCAATCAATATTAGAAACAATTAGGTTTGGAATAAGTATTATATTTCTTCAAACAGCTTTTTCGTTTACCTTTGTGAGTCGTGACGAGAGTAAACGACGTGTCGTCGTGTTATGATCGTTTGTTTTCTTTGACAAAATTGTGTTTTGTTTGTTCGATCAAGGTAAAATTTACATATTCTTTTTGTTACTTTCATTAAATTATTTTACAAAATTATAAGTAATGTGTAAAATTATGTTTTCTGATGCAGAGAAAAATGTCATCAAACAAAAAAATTCAACCTTCCGGAGCAGAAAACATAAAGAAAAGAAAATTAAAAGAAGACCAAGCAAAATCTCAAGAGAATGCTTTATTCAGGTACTTCAAAAAACCTGAAACTTTTGATGAATCTTTGGAACATAGTGATAAACAACGAGACATCCTTGGAGAGAATGGAATTAATGATGAAATAAAAGATGGAGTGGATGAGAATATGAATGAGTTTCAAAGAGAAGAAGTAGATTATGAGGTAGAAAATCTGAATATAGTGAATGAAGATGAGTTGAATATAAAAGCTGATGCTAAGGAGAATGAATGCGAGAAGAGTAATAATTTTAAGGAGTATATTAGATTTTTCGATATGTATGATCCAAGAAATTGGGAAAACATAGAAAGAGGATGTAATGAATGGAGAGATTTTATGGTTGTACAAGGTCCAACAAAAAGACTGCCATTTGATTATAATTTTCCCAAGAATAGTGGTAAAAGACATTTTTCACACTCATATTATACAAGACAAATGAGTGATGGAACCAAACAAGATCGACGTTGGCTAGTTTACTCAAAGGTACTGAACAAGATCTTTTGCCTTTGCTGTAAATTGTTCAATCAAAGTGACAACAGTCAACTGGCATCCACGGGGTTTGGTGATTGGAAGAATGTTTTGAAAAGACTTAAGGATCACGAATCTAGTTGTGAACATATTTTGTATATGAAACAGTGGGGAGAATTAGATCTTAGGCTGCGAAAGAACCAGACAGTTGAGAAGTATGCTCAAGATGAAATCAACAAAGAAAAGAATCATTTGAGGCAAGTATTACTTAGGATAATTTTGGTGGTAAAAACTCTTGCTAAACAAAATTTAGCGTTTCGTGACAGTAATAAGAAACTTGGAGAAGAAGGCTGTGGGAATTTCTTAAGTTTCATAGAGATGATAGCTGATTTTGATCATGTGATGATAGAACATCTTAGAAGATTTAAGGAAGGTAAATCTCGCACTCATTATCTCAGCAACGGAATTCAAAATGAGTTGATATGTATGTTAGCCAATGCGATCAAAGGTGTGATTGTCAGGAAAATTCAAGGTGCAAAATACTTCTCTGTGATTCTTGATTACACTCCAGATATTAGCCATCATGAACAAATGACTGTTTTAATTTGGTGCGTGGATTTTTCAACAACCTCTACGAAGATCGAAGAATTTTTCTTAACATTCATAAAAGTTGATGATACTACAGGAGAAGGACTATTTCGTGAACTTCAAGAAGTGTTTACTGCTTTTGATTTGAAAATTGATGATGTAAGAGGGCAAGGGTATGATAATGGTTCTAATATGAAGGGAAAGCATAAAGGAGTACAGAAGAGATTTCTTGAGATTAATCCCAGGGCATTTTACACACCATGTAGTTGTCACAGCTTGAATCTTGCACTTTGTGATATGGCAACTATTTCTTCAAAGGCAATCTCATTTTTTGGGATTATTCAGCGTACTTATTGCTTCTTTTCATCTTCAAATAAACGTTGGAAAATATTTGAAGATCATGTGGATGGCCTAACACTGAAGCCTTTGTCACAGACTCGTTGGGAGAGCCATGTGGAAAGTATCAAAGCAATACGGTTTCAAGCTCCTAAAATCATGGATGCGTTAGTGTACATTGCTGAAAATAGTGAGGATCCTAAAGAGCATAATGATGTTGAATGTCTTGCAACAAGTGAAACACATGGCATTGGAAGTTTTGAGTTCTTGGTTTCCATGGTTATTTGGTATGATCTTTTGCTTGTTGTTAACATTGTGAGTAAGAGTTTGCAGTCTGAAGATATGAACATTGATGTGGCTATTTCTCAACTGAAAGGGTTGGTTTCTTATTTACAAAAATATAGAGATTCTGGCTTTGAAAAAGCAAAAGTAGAAGCTGTAAAAATTGCAGAATCTATGGAGATTGAGGCTGTGTTTTTCAAACAAGCTAAGAGGATCATCAGAAGGAAAAAACATTATGGTGAAGATTCAGAGAACATGGAAGGAAGTGTGACATTTTCACCCGAGGAGCATTTTAGGGTTGACTATTTCAACCAAATCATGGATTAAGCTCTCTACTCACTAAGGACGAGATTTGAACAATTTCAGCGGTATGAACAAATATTTGGTTTTTTGTTCAATTTGAGAAAATTACAGTCTGCAAGTGATGAGAGTTTGATGGCTTCTTGTGTCAATCTTGAGGAATCTTTAACCGATGGAATACGTTCAGATATTATTGGTAATGATCTTTTCTTTGAACTTAAAATTTTAAGAGAAGCTTTACCAACTGAAGCTAAAAGACCACTTGAAGTCTTGGACTATTTGAAAGGAGTTAAAGATTGCTATCCAAACTCATGGATCGCTTATCGAATATTGTTGACGATACCAATTTCTATTGCATCTGCTGAAAGGAGTTTCTCGAAGCTGAAGTTGATCAAATCCTATCTTCGTTCGAGTATGTCACAAGAAAGATTGAGTGACTTGGCTATCTTATCGATCGAAAGGGAACTAGTTAGAAACATTGATTTTGAAAAATTGGTGAACGAGTTTGTGGAGAAAAAAAGAAGAAAAATTATGTTTCAGAACTAATATTTTTTTTTTTTAATGATTTTGCTACATGACAATGATTTTTGTAGTTGTAGAAATTTTTCTTTTTATTAAACTGAGGCATTTTATTTTGAGTCGCTTCTGTGTGTTGTTAACGTTGGCATGGCTCTGCCTACCCGCTGCATAATGGTAGCTTAGAAAATGGATTTTATGGGTGGGCTTTAGGCTATGGATCAGCTCTTGTCGATCCAATTGTTGACAAAAAAAAAACAAAAAATTTTAAAAGTATTAAAGTTACAGATCGTTCCAACATTTGTGCACCATTAAAATCTAAAACGATAATTTCATCCTTACATTAGTTTTCAATCTAAGTTTATTGTACTCAACACTAAACTCACAATATAGGGTCTTCCAAGTAATATTCGGATATTGAGTAATCATGTTTTTATCGTGAAATCAACTCCAAAACCCCTTCCATTTTGCCACGACCAAATTTTACGAACTTGCTCCAAATCGTGAACTCTAATTAATACCCTTCATGAGTTTTATGCTTGTATATTTTGTTGTTTCTGCTTTTGTTTCATATTTGTGGTTATAGGGTAAAAGTCAATCTTAATAGTTTTTTTGAAACAATTTTATTTTGTTCAGGGCATGCAAGTTTTAATGAGTATTGTGTAAAATATAACTTAGATTGAGTTTTAATAGTTTTGGTAAGTTGTGGACTGAAGTTTGTTCGTTTGCAGAAGGGTTGATGGTCTAATTGCACCTCAAAACTTTGACATAATCACAATTGCACACGAACTTTGGGCATTTGTTTAATTGCAGATGATTGCGTTGCAAACTTTCTAATTACACACATGGGTCTTATTTCTCGGTTTATAAACGTAAACCATATGACCCAACTAAAACCAAACCAAGTCCACATTTATGACCCGATTTTAGACCCGGAACATGGCTTCTTCAACTAGGTTTTTATCCCCAAAATCACAAATCGTAACCTAAATCCCCAAAATCCTTACATCTTCACCAAAAATTTCTTCAATCGATAATGAGCAATGCATCTGGTAATGCGTCAGAATCATCTACTGCTCGCAGAGCAGGAAAGGCGGTGGGTATTCCCCGAAGATGCTGGTGCGGGGAAGACACTATCACTAAGCTATCAAGATCAGAAGGAAATCCAAATCGAAAATTCTTCAGATGTGCATATGTTGTATCTATTAGGGTAAGTTTAAGCTTCAATAAACCTATAAACCTCTGGTTTTCATTAAAGTGTAGAAATTTTGAATGGTGGATTGGTTAAACTGAAGAAATTTTGAATGTTTTAACCAACTGGTTTCTCTATGGATTTTGGAAAGGTGAATTCGTTAAACTGAATTAATTTCAAAGTTTAAATTAGTTTCTTTATGGATTTCGAATGGTGAATTGGTTTGTTTTTGAAAATTGGCATGGTGAATTTTTTTCGTTTTTTATACATGAAACTAATGAGAAACATCTGTTTGAATGGATATATGAAACAATATTTGGAAGAGTTTGAGATCATTGATTTGAAATTCCTGAGTCTTCATCAAGATGTAATGACTTCACGTATAGAGAATTTGAGAAGATGATAAGGGAATTTGAGATTGACATTTTAATGAGAGTGTTGACATTGCTATAGTTGATGTCAAGACTTGGTTTAAGCGACTGATTTTGGTGTTGTGTGTCATCTTGAAGATTAATGGTAGGTAGGTGTGAGATTAGAAGGATGTTGTTTAAGATGTTTTTTAAGACTTGTTTAAGACTTCTTAATGGAAGATGTTGTTTAAGACTTGTTCTTTGTCTGACCATGTGATAGCTAAGCATTTGCACACTAAAAAACAATCAACTACATTTATAATTAACAAATGCTTAAACAAATTTGTCATTGTAAAGTACTTGAGGTTCGAACCCAAGAGAATCTAGAATCAACACATTACGACTAAGAGAATGAAGATCTAAGCTATAGGAATCTAAAAGGGTTTGAAACAAAAAGACTACTAGCAAATGAAAGAAAGCAAAGCAAACAAAAGAAAACACAAAGGAAATTAACAAACACAATGGACAAAGCACAAGACAAAAACTAACAATATGCTAATGGCAAGGCATTGGTCAATGAGAATGACAATTAAGAACCATCCTAAGACATGAGTCACATATCACCTAGATTGACCAACCTCATGACATTAACCTCTATCTTAGACTATGAACCAAGCTAAACTCTCATTTGTCAATCCAAATTCTAAGAAGTATTACAAACAAGCTCACTAATACCACTAATCCCCAAAGATCATCTCTCAAAGTCTATGGAAGAAAAGCTCACAAAAGAGTCTTTCAGAAATTTCATCGAATACCTCTCGGGTGATGATTTTCCTAGCATTTAGATTCAAATAGCCAGCTCAAATCTAGCATTAAGAACACTCTAAGTGAAGGAATCACAAGATCTATCAACCTAAACACAAGATCTAACCATCCAAACACATAAATCTATCTAACCATCAACCTAACATTCACTACTCTAACATTCCAAAAGAAAAGCAAAACAAGTAAAATGAAACAAGTAAAAGCAAGAACATAAACAAAGAGAAAAGGAGAAGAAATCGAAAACTATGGATGGGTAAAGATGATCTTAAGATCATCTTCCCCTTGAGTCTCCAACAAGCCTCCCTTTCTCAAGAACACAACAAAAGCTATGAAAAACTCTATTCCAAATCGAAAATTAAGATGAGAAGAGGTTATTTCTTGGTTTGTCACAAGACAAGAGTATTTATAGGAAGAAAATTAGGGCAACAAGCCCAAAAAAGGCCCAAAACAAATTGGTCCGGGTTCACCAGAGTGAAATCGGGTCAAACCACTAAAAACTTGCCAAAAATTGCCCAAGTTGAGTTGGTGGTCGAACGGGTCTTGGATGGTTTGGACGAGGCAGTTCGAGTGGTGTGGTCTGCGGGTCATGGTCGTGGTCCATGATGGGTGAGAATTGGTCCGCCCGCGGTCGAGATGTCGGTCGAGGGAAGGTGGTTCGTTTGTCCCCAAGTGGTGTCTTGGGCGAGAATTGGGTTGAGCTCATACGTCCATGGGTCGTCGGATGTCAACCCGCGGTCGAGAACAGGTACCATGATCGAGGTGATCTCTACCCACGGTCGAGGCTTCGGGAAGATGAGGTTGCGGGATATGTCTCTGAGGCTTCAGCGTGACTTAAGGGACATACGTCGGGCATGCTGTCGGGTCGCGTTGGTCGAGAGGTTTACCGCGGTCAAGGGACCTGGCAAAGCTGGTCGAGGCATTGGGTCGTGATCTGCAGGCTAAGCATCAGACACACCTTCAGGACGTGTGGGTTGAGAGTCGTATTGCTCGCGGTCGAGGCTTTTCCTCCCGCAGTTGAGAAAATCCTTCCCGCGGGCGAGGGTTTGAGTGTATCCGATCGCAGCCAGTCTTCTTTTTATTCTCGGGCCGTAGCATTGGGTGGTTTTGGCCGCGGCCAAAGCATCATCTTTTGCTTTTCTTCAATTCATTTGCCATGTAAACCTCCAATCCAAGCTTGTTTCATTCCTAAAGCTCAAAATCAATCCTCTTGGATGCAAGCTTCCATCCTTATACTCCAAACCTCATGATTCAAGTCCCCAAATCACCTAAGATGACTCAAAACAAAAAAATATGCGACTCGATCTATCTAAAACTCTAAAATGCAATATGTGTGAAAACTTATACTAAAATGAACGAATGTTGATGCAAAATGGATCAAAATATGCATGAATAACTAGCTAAAAATGATGCATATCAACTCCCCCGGACTTACCTTTTGGTTGTCCTCAAGCAAACAAATGATAAAACCGAAAAAGAGGTTGTGAGTGGGAACTCAAAGCCAAAGCAAACATGATCAAATGTTAACCTTAATGTCCAAGTTAGTAGTTCTAGGATGCAAAGTTATCAAGTCTACTTAAAAACTTTAGTCATACTCATCACAACACAACTTAAATCCAACCTCAACCTACACATGCATTCAAATCCACCAAACCTTTTAACGTTCATTAAGTTCCAAACCATGAATAATACTATGCACATTCAATGAACTCATTTGGCTAAGGGAAAAGTCAAGAGATAAAAGTGATCTCTTCTCATCATAGGCTCAATATGTTCAATGTAAAGATCTCTCAATGAATGAAATGAGCTTTAGTAGAATGCTAAAGGTTCAAGCCAATAAATGCATACAAAGAGAGAATCCCATCTACCCAAGTACCCAAAATCAAACTTAACCTAAAGCTACATCTAATCCCCAATGATCCTAATTTCTACCTTTTCTCTCAAGGCATTTCTCACTTTCAATTCCTTGCTTTCATTTGGATCAAATCACAACTCCATTGCTTCATTCACATTACAATGAGAGTGGTTTCAAAACATATGACATCTAGCGGGTTTGGCTTTTCCTTTACACAATGGTTCAACTTATTTTTGTTTCATTTTTTTCCTTTTATTCCTAAGAACCACTTAACCATTTTATCCTTCAAAAACCCTTTACTAGATCATACTTTTCTTCTTTTCATATACCCTTTCTCTCTTAAAGCTTTCCCTTGAACATTTCTTTCCTTTCTTTCCCTTTTCCAATCTTTTCCTAATTATTCCTTTTCAAGCACAAAACACATAAAAACTTACACCCAAGATCGATTTCTCACCTAGTCCTATCCGGTTCAAAAAACGTGAATCCGGAACTACATGAGATACCATCCTTGTCGGCTCAAACCTAACACTTTCTACCAAGCTCATTCCGAAATAAGACCTTAAACACACACAAAAAATGATGGCATGAAAGAAGGCTAGGCTAAGGTTATGGAAACCAATCCATTACATGAACCGGCTACTTGGATCACAAAGGGTGGTACAATGATGAAAGAAATCCAAGTATGTATATGTAATCCATGAGTTCAAATGCAATGCATAGCATGATAACTGCAAGTCAATATTAGGTTATAATAGATAAGGAAAGGTTTCATATCACAACATGCTTCAACCAAGGTGAACCTAAAATCAAGAATTCCAAGCATGGATCAATTTTACCTTTCAACAAGCAATTTATGCATCAAACAACTAGTAACTTGGGCATTGAACATAACAAATGGATCATCAAACTTATCAAGGCAATAACATCATTGTTCTCATGCAATCCTATATGAGTCTAAAGACCATACTAAATGAAATGTAAATCCAACTATATGAATGTTATGGTCAAATATGTACATGAAAGACTCAAGGAAATAGAAAACAAAACAAACTCAAATGGACATTAGTAACCATCCGGTTTCCTCCCCTGAACTTATTTCTCACCATCTTGGTAAGAAAGTAAAGTAAAAAAAAAAAGAACCTGGCAAAAGACATGCAAGAAAATGAAAAGAAAAACTAGAAATATATACAAAGATGGTGATTGGTACCTTGTTATGAGTTTAGACTCCTTGTATAAGTCATAGGCTTAACCTGATTGGATTTGAAGTGAACTAGACGGACCTTTGCAAAGTATTAGCCATGACCATAGGTAGCTTCTCATTGGTCATCTTCCTCCTTTTAAGCTCAATCCTCTTGATTCACCTCCTTGTTTAAGCTCTATTTCCTCCTAGATCAAAACCAGCACAAAGAACACACCAAAACATACCAATACCAAGCAACACAAAGCAAAATTAAAAGCATATTCACAAAGGATAGCATGGGATTGGCTCCCAAGTGCGTTTGTTTAATGTCTCAAACTCGATAATAGGCACCAGTTCTTATGTGGTGATGGGATCGGAGAGTGGAATCTTCTCCACAAATGCGTCCCAAGAGTAAACTACTTTTACTCTTTTCAAGAAAGAAGTGTAGCATGAGCTTGGATCTCCCGGATCATACTCATCATATAACTATCCCCTAAACTCTTGTATCCTAACCTCCTCAAAGAATGGCAACTTCCAATGATCATCAATACCCAATTCCATGGTGAGACTTATACCAAGATGCTTACTAAATGACTTTGCCTTTGGAGATTCTTCTTCATACCCTTCCTTGAAGGCCGATTGGATGAGATATTCTTGATTCTCAATAGGTTCTTCCACCTTTGCTTCTTGCTTGAATATTGGTTGAAGTTGCATGTGCTCCTCATGTGAAAGCTCATTCTCAACAAGTGACTTCTCCCTTGTAGCTTCCATGCATTCTTCAACCTCAACATCTTCACAAGTATCTTCATTCCTTATCACACAATTCCCATACATCTTGTAGTTAAGAAGAAATTCAAGTTCTCTCATAGTCTCTTCATCTTTGAGAAGAAATGTACCCTCCTTTGGTAAACGCTTAAGCTTCTCCTTTGGTGCATTGATCTCACTCAAAGAATAATCTTCAATTGCATCTTTACTAATATCCTTGGACTCTTCACTAATCCTAGAACTTGTCTCCAAATCCTTGAGTTGAGATTCATTATTCTTTTCATCCCAAGATTTTACAATCTCCTCTATTTCTTCCCAATTCAAGGGCTTATGCTCATTCTCAATGGCACAAGACAAAGTGAAACTACTTGGATAATTAATGCTTGTTGACGTGGATGGAGTGACTATAGGGCTTTCTTCATGACAATCAATCAACATACCCTCATCAACCATCTTCCCTAGAGCGTTCAATTCCCTTGAGTTTCTTTCCAAAGCATCTTCAATGGCATCCATCTTGTTTAGAGTAGTATTGTGAAAACTCTCTTGTCCTTCCAATACCAACTTAAACATGTTGCAAATTTCCTCTTTCTCATTGATTGAGGAAGGAGAAACCTCTTCATAACCATAGTTTCTTGATAGTTATAAGCTCCTTCATTACCATAAACTTTTTCATAGTTATAAACTCCTTGATCATAACCATAAGCTTCTTGATAATCCCTAGCTTCTTCATAACCATACTCCATATCCTAAGATTGACGCCTCTCACCATAACCATATTGGTTCTCTTCAACATAATTTTCATATAGAAGTCCCTCTTGATAAGTGGATATGCTTTCAAAACTGTGATAGCTTGTGGGAGTCAAAGCCATCTCTTTATCTTGAGCTTCATAGTAAGCTTTCCTCATGGAAGCTAAAAACGAAGCTATACTCTCTCCCATTGTGATTGCACCTTAAAAAAAAACAAACACTAGAAAGAAATTTAGTAACCAAACCAAAATAAACAAAAGAAAAAGGCTATAGACTTAAATCTTATTCAAATCCTAATGGATGATGCAATAGATTTCCCGGCAATGGTGCCAAATTGATAGCTAAGCATTTACACACTCAAAAACAATTAATTACATTTATAATCAACAAATACTTAAACAAACTTGAGGTTCGAACCCAAGAGAATCTATAATCAACACATTACGACTAAGAGAATGAAGATCAAAGCTATAGGAATCTAAAAGGGTTTGAAACTAAAAGACTACTAGCAAATGGAAGAAAGCAAAGCAAACAAGAGAAAACACAAAGGAAATTAACAAACACAATGGACAAAGCACAAGATAAAAACTAACAATAGGCTAATGGCAAGGCATTGGTCAATGAGAATGACAATCAAATCAAGATGCATCAGGTCTAATTAAGAACCATCCTAGGGCATGAGTCATATATCACCTAGATTAACCCACTCTCATGACATTAACCTCTATCTTAGACTATGAACCAAGCTAAACTCTCATTTGCCAATCCAAAGTCTAAGAAGCATTACAAACAAGCTCACTAATACCACTAATCCCCAAAACATCATCTCTCGAAGGCTATAGAAGAAAAACTCACAAAAGAGTCTTCCGGAAATTTCATCGAATACCTCTTGGATGATGATTTTCCTAGCATCTAGATTCAAATGGCCAGCTCAAATCTAGCATTAAGAACACTCTAAGTGAAGGAATCATAAGATCTATCAACCTAAACACAAGATCTAACAATCCAAACTCATAAATCTACCTAACCATCAACCTAACATTCACTACTCTAACATTCCAAAAGAAAAGCAAAACAAGTAAAATGAAACAAGTAAAAGCAAGAACATAAACAAAGAGAAAAGGAGAAGAAATCGAAAACTATGGATGGGTGAAGTTGATCCTAAGATCATCTTCCCCTTGAGTCTCCAACAATCCTCTCTCTCTCAAGAACATAACAAAAGCTATGAAAAACTCTACACCAAATCAAAAATTAAGATGAGAAGAGGTTAGTTCTTGGTTTGTCACAACACAAGAGTATTTATAGGAAGAAAATTAGGGCAACAAGCCCAAAAAAGGCCCAAAACAAATTGGTCCGGATTCACTCGAGTGAAACCGGGTCAAACCACTAAAAACATGCCAAAAATTGCCCAAGTTGAGTTGGTGGTCGGACGAGTCTTGGATGGTTCAGACGAGGCGGTTTGAGTGGTGCTGTCCGCGGGTCATGGTCGTGGTCCATGATGGGTGAGAATTGGTCCGCTCGCAGTCGAGATGGTGGTCAAGGGAAGGTGGTCTGTGTGTCCCCGGGTGGTGCCTTGGACGAGAATTGGGTCTAGCTCGTACGTCCGTGGGTCGTCGGATGTCCACCCGCAGTCGAGAACAGGTATTGCGGTCGAGGTGATCTTCGCCAATGGTCGAGGTTTCGGGAAGATGAGGTTGCATGATATGTCCCTGAGGCTTCTGCATGACCTTCGGGACATGCGTCGGGCATGCTATCGGGTCGCATGGGTCGAGAGGTGTACTGCGGTCGAGGGACCTGGCAAGGCTGGTCGAGGCATCAGGTCGTGATCTGCGGGATAAGCACTAGACACACCCTCGGGACGTGTGGGTTGAGAGTCGTATTGCCCGAGGTCAAGAAAATCCTTCCCATGGGCGAGGGCTTGAGTGTATTTGGTCGCGGCCAGCCTTCTTCTTTTTCTCGGGCTACGGCCTTGGGTGGTTTTGGGCACGGCCAAGGCATCATGTTTTTGCTTTTCTTCAATTTCTTTGCCATTTAAATCTACAATCCAAGCTTGTTTCATTCCTTAAGCTCAAAACCAATCCTCTTGGATGCAAGATTCCATCCTTATACTCCAAACCTCATGATTCAAGTCCCCAAATCACCTAAAATAACTCAAAACAAGAAAATATGTGACTCGATCTATCTAAAACTTTAAAATACAAAATGTGTGAAAACCAATACTAAAATAAACGAATGTGGTTCCTAAATGATGCAAAAATGGATCAAAATATGCATGAATAACTAGCTAAAAATGATGCATATCACCATGTTTTTCGGACACATTTGTTTGTCTTGAACATGAATTGATTTGTTAGTAATCAAGCATGAATGTAAACTTATGAAACCTGATAATCGATGGTATTTGTTTTGAATTTTGTTTTTCTATAATTGTATTAAAGTAAAGACAAAGAACTTGAAAGAGATAAAAAAGAGATGACATTCAATTAGCATAGCCAAAAGAGAATGATTATTGCAAAAGAGAGACAAAAGAGACTGAATAGCAACACATTGTAGCTGAGTTTGTTGCTTAAAAAACCTACTTAGAAGAGAGACAAAAGAGAGACAAATAAAGTGCCTAACCCAAAAAACCGACAAGCACATGTTCATTTCCTCATTTAACCGATGATAACTTATCTTAAAACCAAAATCAGCAACAACGAAAGCATCAATCTACTTCAAGGATTGACCCAGTAGCAAAAACAACTTGTCCTTGTATAGACTCTGATTACGAAGACTCTACTTGAGTAATGTCCACTGGAACCAACTCCAGCTGACTTGATTCACCTTGAGATCCTTTCAAAAAAGAAGAAAATAATCAAAGATAATTGATCATACATGATTGAAACGAAATATACAGTCATTATTGATCAAACCTGATATCGTCTAGACTTATGAAACCTTGCATTGTGGTGTTATGCACAACAAATTCCACAATGCATTACCCTCTTCCCAGTTGGTTGCTTTTTAGTTGGAGATTCATTGACTCCTTTCTTGCGTTTGTCAGCTGCAGTCTGTTTTTTTTACCAGGCATTGCATGTGGTTCAGGCTGATGGATATTAGCACCATTTGTTGAAGGCCAAAAATGCTGGACCTCTTAGTGTACAAGACCCTCTACGTAAGTCCGCCTCCACATGGCAGTTCAAAACCATTGGCAAACAAACTCCTGTGACTCAAGTTTCTTAGACAATATAGCTGAATATGCGTGCTCACAGAGAATGCCACAAATGTCAAACTTTCGGCATGTACAGGTTCTCATGTCCAAATTAACACGGAAAGAGCAGCCACTTCTAGACACCTCATAAAAACTATTTGCACTTCTGAGAACAGTACACGCCATAACACCATCATGTTCCTTTGCCAAGAAGTCTTCAACATAAGGTGTGCAGATTCCGTGATGGTCATTAGAAATTATAAAACGTTTTGAGATGCGAACCATAGCCTACTGACTTATTGTCTCTAACATGGGAACGAATGACTTTTGTCTCGCCTTCAGAATTGAGGCATTGAACGACTCCACAGAGTTATTCTTGACATCCTCTACATAAGATCCCAATATGTAGAATGCCCTGCACCATGTTCTTGGTTTTTCTTTTAAGACACTTGTATACACAGCATGATCGTAAAGAGAAATCTGATCCAGAGCTTTTTTAAACTCAGCTTCGTTGTAGCTCCAAGCCAAAGTCCATATAAGAGGCTTCATGAAAGGCTTATTTTTGTGTGTCTTCTTTAAGTTGGTGTAAATGTGCCTAACACACGAACGATGCTCAACGTTCGGAACTTCCTGACCGACAACTCTGATCAGTCCCTGAAACAACCACATATCAAGATAAATAAATGACATGAAAGGTGATTCAAAAGCGTTTTGAAAACCATATATTTTAATACACCTTATCCAATGTCATACAACTTCTTGACAATGTGATACAGCCAATGCAGAACAATAATCTACATAAACTAATAAAGCCAATTACATAAACCAACAAGGTTAACATTACCTTTCATAGACCAATAATCAACATAAACCAATTAAGCCAACTTTACCTTTCACACCAATAATCAACATAAACCAATAAAGCTAACTTTACCTTTCACAGACCAATAAAACCAATTACATAAACTAATTATTAACTAAGACCAATAATCTACATAAACTAATACCAATATAATCTATTTTCACTTAAACAAATATAAATGAGTATGGAGACATGTGACACACGACAACAATGACCATGTGATAAAGTACTTTTATCATAAACAATGCGATAAAACCGACAACTCTCATGTGATAAAACCGAACACTACCACAAAAACCAATACCTTTTGACGGTCAGAGATAAATACGTAAACTGCACCATCTCCAAGCTCCAAGTCAATCTTTATTTTGTTAATGAACCACCTCCAGTTCTCAGTATTTTCAACCTTAACATAACCCTAAGCTACCTGATACACTTGGTTATTTCCATCACTCCCTAAGGCCACAAGCTTCTGGCCTTTCATCTTGGCTTTTATGAAACAAGCATCTAAACCAATCAGTGGTCGACATGTCTCCTTCCATGACCTTTTAAGCTGTTCAAAACAGACGTAAAACCTACTAAAAAAGTCTTGACCTTCTCCATTTCTTACTGTCTGAATCTCAACGGTTGAGTTGGGATTACCTTCAAGGATCTCTGCAACATAATCCCAGAGACGAGTGAACTGGTCATCATATTCCTTCTATATCCACCTTAACACCTTCTTTCTCGCAGCCTGACATTGATGTCTTGACACAGTCACTTTCCACTGCGCTCTTATCACTTCTTCAATCTTCATCGGCATGTAGTAGTCAGGTTCATTCCTAATTCTATCTAAAAACAGCCTTGCTATAACCGACACTTTGATCATGTGACAATTCCCAGTCACAGAACAAGAATGTACTTTGTTGAAAATTCTAACCTTCGACTCTTCATTCTTCGCATTCCTTGAGCAGTAAATCCTCCAGTTATAGCTCTTACCACCAAAACCCTTACCAATACACTTGTAATCCACTTTCATTGTATCATACATGTACTGCCTTAAGTTTCGACATGTTCTTATTGCATATTTCGCCACAGCCTCCTTGAATCCAGCTTTGTTGAAGAAGGTCATGTTTTCTGAAAGCAACCTTTCACCTGCCTCAAAGTAGTTTTCTCTGTTTCTTTGACCGTGAGAAGAACCGCCGTTGGAGCCTTGACCGCCTTTCTCTTCACCTTCGTCATCACTTTTTGGCAGCAGATTGGCGTTAACTCGAGGTTCATCATGAAATTCCATCAATTCTTGTTCCAGTTGGTTGATATTCTGCTCATGTTCCTCTTCGTCGCTTGAATCATCTGAGAAGCCCAAGTCTTTTTCTTCTGCATCATACATTGGAATCATCTGCATAGCCTCCAAGTCGTCATCCATCGCTTAATCGTGACTTTCCGATTTCACAAGTGTTCTCCTTCGATTTCACAAGCTTTCGTGACTTTCTGATTTCTAGGGTTTGTAGTTTCTGATTTCGCCATTTGTTTTTGGATTTTATCGGGTCATAAACCACTCTTAATTGGGTCCCAAATCTGGTTTAAAGTCTGGTTATGGCCTGGTTATGGTCTGATTAACAAAACAAAACATGATTTTGGTCAACAGTAAACCGTAATCAACCACATTATATGCAATTAGGCTTTATGGCTTCAATTTTGTGTGCAATTGGAAGTTTGAATCAATATAAGGTGGAATTAGAAAGTTTGCATCTCAATTTTTTGTAATTAAATAGAGGCATATAAGGTGGAATTAGAAAGTTTGCATCTCAATTTTTTGCAATTAAATAGAGGCTCAAAGTTTGTGTACAATTGTGGTTATGTCAAAGATTCGAGATGCAATTAGACCATCAACCCTTTGCAGAATCCACAGAAAAGTTTAAAAGTGAACGACTTCGAATCCATTAATAATAAATGATGTATTTTATTACTAATATCCAAGACATCTATATCTTTGTCAAACCAAACAAATATAGTGGATAGTTTAGACCCAATTAAGCTACGGCCTACGGGCCTTCTTCAAATCTTTTTTTTTTTATAGCAAAATGGAAACCAAATTCATCAAAACTCGAGAGAAGGTAAGGCAAATATATGATGTCAATTTCAAACCAATTGACATCATGAACCACCGAATATCGAATTCCAAACTTTTTATTTTCACTAAAACAGAATGTATTAAAATTGGGAATACAACATTAGGAGACTAAAGAGTAACCACAAAGAGAACAACGGATGCAATCAATCCTACACATAAAGAGGATGATTTTGGAAGCAATCCTATTGCTTAAACCTATCCCAAGGATTAAGACTGGATATCACCTAAAGATTTTCTGAACGACATTTCGACAACGGGATTCCTACCAAAGACACTGACTTGAGTTAGAATGACTGGTTTTCTCTGGAGAAGATGAGTCTCGAGTAAACTTTCCAAAGTCGATAGAACCTTCTTGAGCTAGGTACCAAAACCAAACTCCAAATAGGAAGACTATAGACAACAACACACAATCCCAAACAATTCAGAAACATATATAACTGTAAACAGAGGGGAAAGGAATCCCCCAAACTAATCTCCATCAAACCTGATAAGAATTCTATAGGAAGAGTAGGACACACCAGACCAGAGGAAATGATCTAGTAAACTTGACCAAAGCTAAACTAAACCAAACAAAGTTAAAACCCTATGCAAAAAAATGAAAAAGAGAAAACAGATTGAAATAACGATCTACACCAGAACCCTCCTTGGACAGAGAAACTCTAGATTTGGTGACCACCATGGTTACCGGCCAAAGCTTTACGCTAATCTTCGAAAACTGTAGGTCCGACGAGCCTCAGATGCGAGAGAAGAGACACCACAAGAGGAGATAGGAGTCGTGGTACGAGAACCACAACCACACCAAGAACTACACTTAACCAAAAGCTCAGATCAAAGTCCAACCGTTACTTTTAAACTCCAACATTGTGGCAAGGGTCAAAAGCTAAGACAAATAAAAACGATGGACCAACTCCGGTGAGACCAAAGCGGCAACGACGGTGAGGCTATGGGGGTCGACGGTGGTGCTATGTAAGCCACCAAACCACCAACTCCAATCTGGTAAAAACTCGGTGGCTAGATCAACAAACGAGTCTCCAGTCTCAACTCACGAAGAGAGAGAAAACAGACCGTCGAATTCCAAACTTAAGAGTCTAATATTGGTGTCAACATCCATATAATATTTCATCCACTTCCTAAAATCATGATCTCATTACCCACTTTGTACACTATGATAATACAACTATAATATTTTTTTGTTGTCTAACTATCCTAGTAACTTTTAGATCCCTATCTTACTACTGCATGTAAGAGGTTCGATCCTTAATGCCTTGAAAATTTTTAAAGTGACTACACTACTAAACCACCTGTTCTTGGCATATAAGTTATATTTATGAATGTAAATATCTAGATATATATATATATATATATATATATATATATATATATATATTAGCAAACGATTTCGAGGTTAAAGTTCTGTTACCGTATCAATTTGATCTCTAACTAATTAGCTTCACTTTCATAGTCTTTTTAAATATATAAAGGAAAACATGTTAGCAACACTTATATATCTCCTAGCAAAGTTTAGACCTGATTTCAGATTGGCCTTTCTTTAAAATATCAGAGTATTGAGTTTTCCATAAAATAAATTAGGTACAAAACTAAACATATATTTATAACTAGTTTAGTCTGGTTCGATTTAGTTCTAGAGCTAGGTATTTGTTGAAAAATCCAAAAAAAAAAAAAATAGTATAAAGTAGAACATAAAAAAATAACAACTAATGATAATTTAAATACTAGAGGAACATGCTAGAACAAAAAATTTACATATATTATCTTGTTTAACTATAAAGGCATTAGTTTTCAAAAGAAAATATAAACATACCAAAAAACGAAGATCGAGAGAAAAAGATACAAAACATATATATACACATATTTTATATGGCTAAATTTTTAGTTTTAGGTCCACAGTTATTCAAATTACATATTATATATATATATATATATTTATATGTTCTTTTTGCAGTATCATCTTTGCCTCCGCCTCCAGCTTCACCTTCTTCTTTCAGTCTCGTTCCTTTCCTACAATGGCATAGCACCCTACTCCGCTCTGTTTCTTGGATCCGCCAACATCACGCCGTTAATCGAGTTATATGAGTCATATTTAGGTTCAGTTCGTTTCGTGATTGCTGGCGACTGCGACCAGCGACAACGACCAACAACCATGATTAAACATTTAGTTTTATGTTTGTTTGTCAGTCATTGTGTTGTTCATTTCGCAGTCGCAGTGACCAGCGACTCTTTTTTTTTTAGAAAAATATTTTTTCCAATTTTTTAAATAAAAATTTATATATATTCATAATTTTTTTTATAATTTGTATGTTAATTTAAATTATAAAATACTGATATTTATTTAGCAAAAAAATATTCAAATTTTATAAGAAAATTAAATAAAAAATAGTACTATATTTATATATTCTTCATCAAAAATATATTTAGAGATAATTAAAATCAAATTGTGTAAATTTAAATTTTCTTTTCAATATTTGTAATTTTTTATAACAAGTATATAAATTTTAATTATTTTATTTTATATAATTTTATTGTTATTATTTAAATTTAAATTTTATTTATTTAAATTTATTTAAATTAATTAATTTTTTGGTCGTTAGTTTTGTTCGTTTGGTAGTCGCTGGTCGCTAGCGACCAATTTCAGTGACCCGTCGCTGATTTTTTAGCGACTCAAAAATTGTTGTCACTGATCGCTGAACCAACGACTACGAAACGAACAACTTTTGATCGCGGTCGCTAGTCGCAGTCGCCAGCGACCACCAAACAAAAATGACCATATTATAAGTCGAACTCACAGATCGTGTGTAACATACCATGATTTATGTTGACAAAGAAAAAAGGGAAAATTAGGTGAATATCATGTTTGTAAAAATTAATTAAGAAAATGACATACATTTTGAGAAATTAAGTATATGACATGGCTCACTTGGAGTGTTTATACCAAACTAAACCTTAACATAAAACAAATCTAAATATTGTATTGTTTTACTTTCTATCTCTTCTTCTTCTCTGATGTCACTTCTCTTCTTTATTTGTTCTTTTTTTTTTAACTCTAGTATCTTTTTTCAGTTTCCATCAAAATCTTCACATTCTCATAACTTATTTTCTTCCATCGCCTCTCACCGTCGTCTTCAAGCGTCGCTTTCAAAACCCTAGATCAAAGAAGGTACAAGAGTTAATTTACATTCTTGGATGTTTATGTCTCGATTTCAAAATCAACACTATTATTGTTTTCGAAATTGTATTTCTATAATTACATGTAAAGATCTTCTTCAATATCTTTTAAATTCAATCTGAATATCAAATGGTGGATCTGAGGCGTGTTGGTGGTGGAAGAGAAGGGAAATCAACAGTGATGGAGGATGTTCACAAAGGTTGTTGAGTTAGCAGATAAAATATGTGTTAACGGATCATATATTTGTTAGATGGTATTATATTAGTTAGCACGTATTACATTAGTTATCAGATAAAATAAGTGTTAACGGATCATATATTTCTCTTTTCTTATGTGGGTTTTGATTGACAAAGATAAGCCTTTTTAGTTTCATATGTTCATACTTCATTAACTTGTCTTCTTTCTTCTTTGCTGAAGTTAAATTATGAGATCCAGAATAGATTCAAACAGAATCCGTGGTAAATTAGTTCTTTGCTGCAAACTTGTATGTTTGTTATAAACATATATATTAGCTGCAAATTATGTGAACAAGTGTCTGAAAATAATCTCTTGTAGTGGTACTCAAGCTTATCCATCTCTTCGAACCTTCCTAAGATTATCATCTGCAGCAAGTAACTAATTTATTTGAAATCAACTGATTCATTTGCATATACAATTAGACTCACGTGACAAACCTTGCTGTTAAGGAACCCCTGATTCAAAACAAAGTACTTTGAACAGAAATAGACACAATCGATACACCAAAACACGTAATGAAGCCTAGTTGTACAATAGGTAGGCAGGCAACCACGAATCTTCGAAAATCAAGTTCTAACTCAGACTCAAGCCCAATTATGCAATTACACAGTTATGCAGTTATCATCTATTCATCTCCATCTACAGAGAAGTGTGGTGTGATGATGGAGTAGTCGTAAAACTACAAAAAAAAATTTTTAGGTTATTTTGTAAATTAGTGTGTAAAACAAATATGTATCGGGTAACTAATTTATTTGACGCTAACTAATGTGTTTGCATATATCATTGGAAACAAGTGACAGACCTTGCTACTTAAGAACCCGTGATTCAAAATAAAGTACACAGAACATAAATAGACACAATCAATATGCCAAAACACAAACTCAAGCCCAATTATAAGTAGAAGGCAAACACAAATCTTCGAAATATAGTATGCAATGTAATATCTAGAGATAAGTAATCAACTAACAGTATCTGAACCAAATATTATTTTAATCTCACAACTTCTTTACTAACACCAACTCATCGCTGATGAAATTAACCTTTGAAAACTAAGTAGTTATCGGTTAAATATTTAGTAATAGTTATGTGATAAACAATTCAAACACATATAACAACTCAGTTTAGTGATCCGGTAATATAGAACTCAAATAATGATGGTAACTATCTTGAGATTTCAATAAGTAGTTAATGGATAAGCTCACAGATAACATAATAATTATCGGATAAAATAATATTTATCAGTTAACAAATAATTTAACTTATAACTAAATATTTATCAGATAAAAGAATTGTTATCAATTGAAAACTAAATATTTATCAGTCAGCAGATAATTTAACAAATAATTTAACTGATAACTAACTATGTATCAGTTAGCAAATATTTTAACAAATGATTCAACAAATAATTTAACTGATAACTATATATTTATCAACTAACAACAATTCTGCAAACTAACTGTTCCAAAGAAGGCCTTCTCCTCATCTCCAAGAGCGAAAGTAGAGATTGCAGCTACGTAATACATTGATGAACATTCACCCTCCTTCCAGCTGGATACTGGCCGTTTGCAATCAGCCGCGATGGTAGGTTACTTGGAGCCATGGTAAAAAACTCCGGAAAATCGACACAGTTAGCATCAGTCAAGATATAGTTATGAGTTCATACCGATGTTTACTGCTAAAAGTAGATATGCATGACAATTTTCCAATGGCACAATAACAATAAATTTATCTGATAAGTGAAGCTTTTAATTGCACAACTTAAATGGCACAACTCAAAGGTACGAGATCAGAGAAAGTAGAATAGAACAAGGATTGGTTTTTACATATAAAGACATTGGAGAATATAAATCAAACTCAATGAGCCAAACAAACCCAAGAATATAGTTTCAAGCAAAATTTCAACATTTCCGAATATACCAACAACGATGTCCTCAATTAGTGGAATAAATAACGTAATATTCACACGCGCCACATACACCACAATCGATAAACAAAATCACACAAAAATTAGTGCAACAAACAACGTAATCTTCACTCACTAAAACTCACGAACTAAAACTCATGAACGAACAGTCACAAAATCTTCACTAACTAAAACTCACGAACGAATAGTCTCTAACAACAACACATAAAATCAGAAGTTTTCTTCATACGACATCAAAAACTGAATTATGGAGGTAAATCGAGTTGAAATGCGAATCCAAACTGCATACTACAAAAACAAAATTGATTGGAATGTAGAATCAACATCAAACGAGTATAAACATAAGATATATGTTTCACCTGCACATAAGAAAAGTAAGATATAACTTCTCCAATTCCTAAATCTTGGAACTATACATCCACTAGCAATGCAACCAAGTTTTTTTTTTTTTTTTTTT
>OVAX01000269.1:0-47969 GCA_900406405.1 Lepidium africanum | reverse complement strand
TTTTTTTTTTTTTTTTTTGTCAACAGCAACCAAGTTTAATACCGTAGAACAAGAGAACAATAAACCAGAATCCTAAACAGAATCCAATCCTTTAGAACAAAAGAACAATAAACCAAGAGATATGAGTCTCATTACCAAAGTTCAAACAAACAATCGTAAACAGAATCCAATCCTTTAACGAATCAAACATTATCGTAAATAGCTGGGACGAATTACAAGAATTGTTAATGAGCTTCAAATCGAGGACCATATTCAAATAGCAGACACAAAGACATTAAATAGTAGTGAGCGAAAGAAAAAAAATAAAAAATGAGAGAAAGAAGACCTAATTTCTGGGATTCGATTTGAATCCTTACTCTTGATTTTTCAATATTGAAGATCAAATTTTGTAAATCGAGAGAAGAAAAAGTTGGAAACATTAATTACCCTTTTCAATGTATGTGTGAATTGCACTACTCACTTTTCTTCTCCTCTTTTGCTGCTATTTCTCTCTCGCTTCTTCTCACTTGTTTTATCTTTTTACTCTCTTCTCTCTCCTTTCTGATCAAATATTATATATTGTACAATAGTTTCCTTTAGCTAAAGTTGATAATGGAAAGAAATAAGAGAATAGAAGTAAAACATAATAAGATATGAAAGACCATGGAAGAAGAGATTACATGACGACGCATTAGAGAAGAAGAAGACTGGATAGAGAATAACTTTTTTTCCTTTTTTAGATAGATGAGTCTGTTGGAGCAAAATAGTCTTAATTTTACGAACATAAAGATTATGATTGTAGCCTTAGTCTAAAACTAATTTCAATAACTTTTTATGTTAGTCATTATAATTTCTCAAGGAAAAAACACCATAATTTGTTGACAATATACAATATAAACTTTTAAAGCTAATACCTAATAAATTAATAATTTTAGATTAACAAATTTTTCTGGTTCTAGTCAAGCTTTTTTAATATATAGTAAAATTTGATAAAACAATAAGATAATAACTTTTAAAAATTTTCTTATAGTTCCAATAATATCAAATTAATAATAATAAATTTTCATGCATATGTAGTTAAGATAATTTTGTAAATTATGACTTGAGTATTGTATGTATATTTCAAAAGTTAAATTTTGTTGGAACTCATTTCGAATCTCTATTATAATAAAACCGTAGCAATAAGATTTTCCGTATATTTGTAGTAATATAATAGAGATTTTAAATCTCTTGATTTGTTTGATTGGTCGATTTGTTTTAACTAATTTTTTTTTGTTTAGATAAGATTATTTTAAAAAATAATTATTTGTTTTAACTTGATTTCAATAAAAATATACAATTAAAAAGTAAATTTTAACC
This sequence comes from Lepidium africanum, assembly GCA_900406405.1. Lineage (NCBI taxonomy): Eukaryota > Viridiplantae > Streptophyta > Magnoliopsida > Brassicales > Brassicaceae > Lepidium > Lepidium africanum. Next base: position 46,631 of record OVAX01000269.1, on the reverse strand, counting down.
AATTAAAATTTGATTTTCGTTGGTTTAAAAATGAGTCTCTAACCAATTAAAATTTGAATTTCGTTTGTTAAAAAAACAAACTTTAACCAATTAAGATTTGATTTTTTGTTGGTTTAAAAAAGAGTTTCTAACCAATTAAGATTTGATTTTCATTGGTTTAATAAATGTTACTAATAATTTATTTATTTGAATATTTTTATAATGATTAAGAATTTTTCTAATCTATATATATAATAAAACCGTAACATTAAATGAATATGAAACTAAAACTCTAAATGAATACAAGTTTAAAACTATAAATGAATGCGGGTCAAGAACCTTAATTAAATACAAGTCTAAAAACAAATTGAATATGTGTCTAAAAACTTAAATGACAAGAGTCAAAAAAGTTTATATACGAAAATTGTAATGCATCAAAATCTCAATCAACAGAGACAAAAAATATATTCTGTGTACAGCAGTGATCATCACTATAAATGAGAGATAAAGAAAAACATTATAATTTCGATATGTATACAAATAAAACATATAATTTAAGAAAGAAAAAAACAGAACTATAAAATACTTATAATTTTAAATCAAAGTATAATTCTGAAAGTAATAACTCTGATTAGATTTTTTCAACTCTTTTGTCACTATTTCTATAAATTAATAAATTATCTAAGTCCCTACATTATTGATTTATAGAAGTTTTACAGTAAAAAAAAGTTAAAATGATTGAATATTTAAAATTACGATTTTTTTTTTGTTTGAAATGCTGAAAACCAAAAACCTGTGGCAAATTTGGTTCTTCAAAAGCTATGTAAGGCACTTACGAGCTCAGCTTTTAGCTTATATAATATACATTTACTGAAAAAGCACAAACTCAAACCAAGCCGATTACAAAACTCATAAAATCTAGATGTAACTATCATGGCTTATATATATAATTTTACAACCACAATAATCAGATTACTTCCACTCTTGCCGGAAACTGTATACTTGTAGATTCCTCTTCAGCCGGAGAATCACTGGAGGCCACAAGTTTCACAGCACAAGGAGAAGCAGAAACATACTTTTGTCTAGCTTCAGCGAAGCTTTTTCCAAGAACAGTTTGCAGCCATCGATCACATGTTCTGTCTTCATCTGATGACCATCTTAAGGCAGCTAGAATCTGAAGGATCGCATCGTTTTCGATCTCTAAATGTGTTTCAGGTCCAAAGGACTGATGAAAATGTGTAAGGATTTTCCTTTTTATGTTCTTCGCTAATCCATCAAAGTCAATCTGCTTGAACGTCACCTTCCCGTCTACTTGTTCCACAAAATGTTCAAGCCAAGCTTCCGTGTTCTCAGACATTGCAAACTCTTCACCTGTGTTTGCTTCTGTCTCATCCACCGGAAGATTCAAATCAAGAAACGAACGTTGAGACTTAAGGGCTCGAATCTCCGTAAGCCCTGTTTCTGAATCCTGTCTTCTCTTATTCATACCATTCTTGCTGACATTTGAAGCATCGTCAGCTAGTTTAATCTCCAGTTTCCAGTTTCTGGCGTTGAGAACTTTTTCCTCAGAATATTTGACCGGTTCTTCAAAAGTATGACAATCACTATCATTAACATTCCCAGTCGCAGTAACAACAACTAAAACATTCTTCATACTGATCTCTCTCCCATATGAATCACGAAGTTTTCCAGTTCTCACAGCTTCAGACAATCTGATCTGATCAAGGAGCTCAGCTTTTTCCACGTTTTCGATGAAAACAACAGAATCCGCCCGCTTTGCCACTTCGCCAGCAATGTAATCAACAATTGTTTTTCCTCTGAATCTGTCGTCAACACTGTCATCATGTAACTGAAAATCTACACAGATACAGTTGCCTTGGCCACCGAAGATGACTTCAGCAAGAGCTGATGCTACTTTCTTCTTTCCGATTTTATCCCGTCCAAGAAGAGCTAGCCAAACACTACTTGTGGTTCTTACATTTGAAGCTATGTGGTTTCTTCTTCTGCACTCATCAACTCTGTATCCGCAAAGGATGTCGCTAATGACGTTCATAGCTTCGTTCTGTAAGCCTACTTTTCGAGAGAGTAATTCTCTGAGAGACTTGACATCTTTCCAATACCTTGAAGGCGCCAGCAATGGTTTCTCTTTGATCACTTCAAAGTCTTTCCTCTCAAGTGACATTGGTGTGCTCGATTCCTGGTTTTTCGATGCATAGATTATCCCCAACCCTAAATCTGTTGTAACACAGCTCAAAGGAGAGTTCGTTGTGCGACTAGTGAGATCGTCGACGTGTTTTGGCTTCGAGATTTTTACTGATAAACCGGGTTGGTGCGGTGGATTCTGTGCTTGAGGAATCCCATGATAGTTTTCAGACGTCCTAATGCAAACGCTTTGCTCAGTTGGGCTTCCAAGACTCGTCTTGCTCTGGCTAGAAGCAACGAGCTGAAGTGGGAATTGCGGTCTTATTGGCTGAAAACTGAGTTTGGGAAACGCCGGAGTTTGATGGATTCTTTGGCAAATGTCATCCCATTTCTTCTGCAAAGCGGGAATCTGAGAAGCTAATGCGTTTGGATCATCTTTAGCCTGCACTGAATAAGAAGCTTATACTCTCAAGATATTTGCCTTAAAAGCTAAGACACAATGAAAAATCGGTCTCGTTCATAAGCCGCACCTTTCTGAGAATTCCTCTGTCCTGTTCAGGCTCATTTCGCAACCATGAAGGTAATTTGTGTGAACACTGATCATCAGTCAGTGACTGAGACTTGGCAAAGGCTGTGACTTCTTGCTCATACTTTTCGTTGCAGAGATGACACCGAGGCAGAGTTTGATTCATTGAGTTATTAAACGGTACTCTGAAGTCTGACGTCGATGAGAAGAACCCTCCAAATGGAACAAAGGATCCCATCAAACTGTATAACCACAAACGTCATTGCTTCAGCCAAAAGATTTAAACTATTTCGACATTATAGACAAATAATTGAACGTAAAAATAAATGCTTACCTTGATTTTGGATAAGCACCATGACTTGATGATGTTATAGGAAGAAGGTGGAGATTCCAGTCTTTGTCGATCGTCGGAAACCGTTCGATAAGCTTCAAATACGTCTCGTTGCTTGATACACTTCCGATGAACCAGAGTTTCTCACGGTGAAGCTTCAACAGATCAGTGAGCTTCGACACGAACTTCTCCATTGCATTACAGGAGAAAGCCTCACTCGTTACGACCTTTAGTTCTCCAAGATTTAGAACCATCCCTGATTTCGATCTTTCCAAATCATCAAGTTTCATCGAGATCGTTTCGTCCATTCTCGATCCTTCACTTAAAATTTCACTAATCTCTATACTAACCATGCTTAACCCACTAATCTCAAGAGGCAGAAAACCTAACTTTCCTCTGTTAATCGAATCAGCGAACGTTTTAAGAGCTTCACCACCGCACACTCCGACAAGTAGAGGATTCTTCTTCTCTTTCCGCCCTAAAACTTCTCCAATTCTCCTACAATTCTCGTCGAAATCGGCAAACGGAAGCCCGAATCTAGCCCGACCCGAATCAGATTCCGGGAGATTACAAAGGAAAAGAGGGGGAATCCGAGATCGTGAAGGAAATCGGGAAGAGAAGTGAGACGTCACCGGAGGATGAAGCACGTCGAGCTTAATGTCGGTGCTCCGAAACCCGGCTTCACCTAAAACCCGACTCACAATCGGGTCATCTAAAATGGAGAGTATAAAATACTTAAGCTCAACTTTCAAAACCGACGTCGTCTGAGTGTTCCCGTGAATTTGATGAAGATGATAAGTCTCTGGATGTCTTCTCTGAGTCGCCTGAGACCGTTTGATCGCCGCCATGAGCGAGTTCGATACCGGCGGATCCTCGTTATTCGTCGCCGGAGATTTTGAAGAAGGTAATCTATCGAGAGAAACGCCGACGCAGAGCTCAAGCGCGCGAAATTGGAGACGGGAAGAGTAAGGTGTGCTATGAGCGGCGCGTGAGATACACACTTCCCTTAGAATCGACGAAGGCATCGTTAAGAGACCAGAAACAGCGTGAAGCGACGTCGTTTGAGCGTGACTCCGTCTACGCGCGACGGAAACTGCATCGTCTAATGCACGTGCCGTTTCTTCCGTTAAACATTGTCTCGCTGTGCTCACCGGTGTCGGCATCGCCGCCGGTTTAACCAAAATTTGTAATAAAATCAAAATTTCAAAAGTTATAGCAAACCACACCAACCGTTATAATTCATTAGAAAAAAAAGTTGAAGAAAGAAGAGGAAGAAGCAGATAATCAGAAGAAAGTATAAACAAATATCAAAGCGTGAAAATATATGGAAATGGATTCAACGACAAAGAAATCAAAATCGTGTAGTCGCTTTACTGAAAAAGAAATAATTTAAATTAAAAAAATAAAAAGAGTATATAAATTATGTTTGTATGTTTCTTTGGTTTCAATCCTCAGGCTTCTATGAAGATATGTAAGAAAGGAAGAGTCGCTGTTCGATGGTCTATTGGCGATGGGACCCATTTATATATATTATTTATACTATTTGAATTATTATTATTATTATTATTAATAAAATAAAAAACTTTGTAATATAATTATTGTTGCCCCCAATGGACTGTGAATATTGAAGGAGCAAAGATACATGTGGTGAGCATAGATTCTCTATGGCCCAACTCAAAGATCTTCCTTTAATTCCATTCGCTTAAACTCTTTCAATTTTTCAATTAATCCCAAATTTGACAATCCATATTTTTCATTTCCACTTATTATTCTTCTTTTTTTAATATGTTTATATATTCTCTCCTCTCTTATTCGTATCTATAAATATCTGAGCATGAGCATGAGAATCTATGCAAATCTTCTTCTTTCCGTCCTTTTTCTAACTCGTATTCGTATTCGTATTGTGTACATTTTAAACTTACTAGTTTCCAAAAAAGCTAATAGTTTTATGATTCAGACAAGTTCTTTAGTTATGTCTAATAGTTTTATGATTCAGACAAGTTCTTTAGTTATGTCTAATAGTTTTATGATTCAGACAAGTTCTTCAGTTATGTCTAATTCAAACAAAAACAACTAAATTAAGACATTGTAATAAATTGAAGACGCTAAATTTTTCTTGTTCAGCTAATAATATCGACATCAGAAATTCAAGTTATCTCTTCTATATGAAATATATTATAAAGTTATGGAAGAAATCTTATTGATATAATTATTAAAAATATATATAAAATAAATAAACTGGAACATAATATTTTGGATTATAGATAATAAATTTAAGGGAATGCTAAAACACTTTTGTTGGCATATTAACAATCTAATGAACACTTGGATCATAGAATTAATTTTGAAACTTTTAGATAGTCTGTTTCACATTATTAGTCTTTTATACGATAATTTCACTTTGATGATTTTATAAATCTAAGATTATCATAATACATTGAAGCACAACATTCACCTAGAAGTCGTTAACAGAAAAAAAAAACACTCATCTAGAAGATTATTTTACGAAATAAATAGTTAAGTTATATTGTAAGCTCAGGCAAAAACATTAGCCATTGTACTATTTAATCAATGATGATGATCTAAAATTTGCTTTTTAACATTCATAGCTTTCTAGAAGTTTACTGAATTGCTTAGGAAAACTGAAATACATAGAACCGAGTGACAAAATTTTGTATATTTATACAACAAGTTGTCCACTAAAAGTCAATAAAGACGCAGAGTTTCTAAATAGAATCAGTCACCAAAACGAACTTTATATGTATCTTTTTTTTTTCTTCTATTTACCTAGATTTTTTACGGTGAGATTCAAAATTTTCTATTGCGAAAACAAATGTTTGATTATCTCTAACTGTATTTAATGGCAAAGAACAAACAATTTTTTTTATATAGATATTCAGAGTTAGTCTAGATTTCGGTCTAGATTTTTCTCTTCTTAAAAACAATGTATATGATCAAGTGTTATTATAAACAATAAAACATGATGATGGTAGAAATTATTATCCAAGAAAAAGTTAGAAATATTTAATGTGCATGATAATTGGTATTTTTACATACAGAATCAATTTTTGTGTTAAAAAATTTGAGAGGTAGTGTAAGTAGAAGAAAATAGGAATGATTAAGTAAGAAAAGTCAACTTAATTATAATTAAGCATATATTCAGTGGTCGACAGTGATATAATTTTACTTTTAAGAGATTAGATAGATGTGATATGGTACAAGAATAAAAGCAAAGAGAATAAGTGATTAGGCCCCAACCCCTTTTATAAATTCCACCACCACCATTTTTATGCTTTTTGTGTCATTGTCATTCAAAAAGTCTTTCATTAATAATAATAAACAAGAAAAATAAAATAAAAATATTTCCTTTTTTGTTTTACTTTTATCTTCCACATTTTATATTCTCCTTCACAAAGGTCTTCTTTTGTCTTTCCCCTTTAGGAAAAGGAAATTTACTCAATGACCAATCATTATTACCACATTATAGTTTATTATTTTCAGACCAATTAAGGACAAACAAACATTGATCATTGGAATATCACCTCCTTTTACTTAAATTATTAATTTCTTTTCAACTAGTCAATTATATAATAGTAACTTTTGTTTTTAGTACTAATTTGACCGCTTATATTGTTTATATATATATATATATATATATATGATATCTCAAGTTTTTTCGGATCTGAATTTTCAAGATCCAAAATTTTAATATCCATATAAAAACTGTTACTGTTTCAATTAAGTTTTATTCAAGTCAAATTGGTTCAAGTCCAAATTTGAAGAATCGTTACCCGAATATACATATATGTGAGAAGTATCTTTAATATATCTAAAAAAAAGCAAAAACAAATATCTAAAATATTTTTGAATATCCAAATATTAAAAAAATATATGAATATATTCTAAATAAACAATTACAAATAATGTCATCACATTTGCCGAAATTCCCCTATCTACCACAACCTTCTTTAAATTCCCAATGATACCACAACTAACTAAAACTCTCCATCCAAAATGATGTAAATACCCCTATTAATTGATTTCTACAATACTTTTTGGTTCTTTAGTTAGGAAGAAAAGAGGGAAGAGATAAGCGAGATAAGAAAAAATATGGAAAAAGAAAAACCTAAAAGAGAAAAAAAATTAGAAAAAAAATATTTTCCAGGGAAATGGAGTAAAAATTGGCAAATGAATTAACGACACATGACAAATGAAAAGAGAAAAAACTTGTGTTTGGCTATGTATATGGACACAAATGATGGACATGACCATTAAATAAATATAGAGATAATTTTAAACATGAACATTGACATGTCTAAAATGAACATTGACATTGATATGGACAGATAAATCAACGACACATGCCAAATAGAAAGAGAAAATAAGAAAATTGTGGTTGGCAACGGAGATGGACATAGACAATAAGAAATACATAGAGATAACTTTAGGGGTCGACGATCCAGATCCCTCTCAAAAGTTTTAAAAATATGCAGATGTACCCAAAAGTATGCCTCATTATAATTGACTCTATAAGAAGTTTATAAACCTAAATCGCTCTCTAAAATATTGCAAATTAATTTTCTCCTCCCGAATTGAACCGTAGTTAAAATCGATTTCATCAATATCAAATCGGTTTTGCATTAAAGTAAACCGAACCAAGTATCCAATTTCTTCAAATAACCCGACCTGCCTCTCATTCTTCACTGGGTACGGGTATTTATCTGAATCCGACCCGCCTCAAATAACATGACCCAAAACATTTTTATTCTACTTGCCAACTCATTCAACTTTTGCTGATCTTGTATTTAAGTAATGATGAATCGGTTATTTGAAAATGATCTCAGATAAACTCAATTGGTAATCTTAGAAATGGGAGAAAATGTGTCATCAAATGAACAAGAGGAAGAGAATAAGAGATCCAAATTCCTTAAATAGATCTTGCAATCTGATTTAATTACAGTTCCAACAAAATTTGTGTACTTCAACAAGCATTGCTAATCTACTTCCACCGAGTCCTGTGACAAGTTTGGTATCATCAGCCACCACAATAAACTTCTCTGCACCAGCTTCCACCATTTTTTCACAGAGTAAAGCACCTCCACGACCTTTGACCAAATCCAAATTTGGATATACTTTTTCTACTCCATCAATAGCAAAATCGATTCTCGGATGCGTATCTGGATAGAGAGGAAAAAGATAGAGATAATTTTTTTTTTTTTGATAATTGGATAATCTATTTACACCCACGAGGGAGAAAAAGAGCTTGTACGTAGAGCAATAGAAGGAGTGCGTAACGTAAGGTAAGAAGAAGTAACGAGGGATAAGGAAGCCATTGGAGAGGATGAGAATGGTTTGAGAAGAAATATTTAGGGGTTAGGGTTCTTCAATTTATTTTTTACGAATTTATTTTTTAAGTGAGAAAACAGAGTTTTAGTTTTAGTTTCTAATCGAGTTTAATTTTAACTGGGTTAGGGTTAGACTAATCGGGTCAATAATTGGTTAATTTTGGTTTAATTCTAAATTACAGATAAATTGAATTTAAACACGGTTTATTCTACCAATTTAACCAACTGTAATCCAGATGGGGGAATTAATCTTTGCGTTATGTGGAGGGGGATTTAGGTTTCTAAACTTCTCAGAGAGTCAAATATAATGAGGCATACTTCTAGGTACATTTGCATATTTTTGAAATTTTTGAGAAGGATTTGGATCGTCGACCCTAATTTTAGACATGGACATGTACATGTCTTCAATGGATATGCACATAGACATGGACAAGGACATGTCTAAAATTAGGGTCGACGATCCAAATCCTTCTCAAAAATTTGAGTCTTCAGTAGCAATTTGGTTCTTGGTTTGGATTCAGGTTCGGGTCTAAAAATTTAGGACCTGCTCATGTAGGCCTGGGCATCATAACCAGAACCAAAAAACCAAACCGAACCAATCCAAAAATTTAAATTCGGTACGGTTTTGGTTCCTAGACAAGACAGTTTGGTTCCAATTTTTAAGTTACTTCGGTTCTTGGTTCAGTTTGGTTCAATTTTGGTTATTAGAAAAAAACTGTTCGGTTCCAATTAACTTTAAAGAATAATTTTGGTGAATATTCATATAATTGTTAGAAATTAGGTGAATAGCTAAATAATTTTTTGATTAAAAAAAGTAACTACTGCACATAAAAAAAACGCTTATACTCTCGACACATTAACGAATGTGTTTATTATGCGCATTAAATATGCTCACAACGAGTATTTAATGTAGAAAATCTATTGTAGATTTTTTCTGATTTTTTTTTTTGGTTTTCAATGTTAGATCTTGTACCAACCCAATAAAAATTTGTAGTTTTAGTGCCTTACTTACAACCTATAACTGAAATAGAAACAAAAAGAATTAAGGAGTTTGCGAAATACAACCAAAGTAAATTTCAAGAAGAGAGAGAGAGAGAGAGAGAAAGAGAGAAAGAGAGAGAGAGAGAGAGAGAGAGAGAGAGAGAGAGAGAGAGAGATAGAGATAGAGAGAGAGAGAGATAGAGAGAGAGAGCTTGTCGTTGGGAAGGAGATGAGGCGACTACGGAGGAGCACATCCATGGAGGCCCGAATTGCTAAGGCAGGAGATGATTGTTGCTTGAAGATTCTACTGTTTCTTTCTTGTCTGATAGAGTAAACAGAGAGATGGAGGGTGAGCTTTGAATATTGAGCTTTTTTGTTGTGGAACCAGATCCAAAATACCAAGCCAAAATTTGAGGCAGAACTAGAGGACCGATCCCGAGTATTCAGTCGGCAAAGGTAGACCAAATATCTCTAGAGTAAGAGCAATCAAAGAAGAATGGGAATGAGATTCAATTCCATTGTTACATACAACACAAGCTGAATGAACATCAATTCCCAAGTTGGCAAACGTTGGAGCATGGTGAGCCAAAGGATGAAGCTATGGCATATAATGGCTTCCTTGAACCGTATTGTTTTTGCTGGTTGGAAAGGAGACCCATTGGTTCTAATTTGATCCCAAGTTTCAGATGTAGAAAATATGGATCGGAAATTGCCTGACTTTGCTTTCTACCTTTAGATATTTGAACCTTTTTGAGGAGATGGAGGTTCTAAACCTGTGACAAACAATATGCAAAGACTAAGAAGCACTTGATCAAGCATTAGGTAAAGACCATCGACCATTTTGAGTAGCCTTAGCCACTGTTCCGTGCAATTCCCTTGGACCAGATTCTCCCATGAAAAAGAGAAGGTTTCCCAAATCAGTCCAGTTCACATACAAAAACGACGCATAAAACCCATCCTTTACCTCACGTTGCAGAAATTTCTTGAGAAGCAGTTTAATTGTATCATGCTTCTCACTTGCTAAGACAGTCTTTGTGAGTCGTTAGTCATCCTAAAAGATTTCCGGTGGAAAACATTTTCTCTTAGCTGTTGTGACCAAAGCCGGATCAGCAAAGAAGCTCCATGTACATTTTAACCGAAATATGAGCTCAAAATCCTCTAAGAGCCTCAGTCCTAATCCACCCTATGGTTTTGGTTTACATACATCTTTCTAAGAAACTCTAGAACCTGATGCATTTCCTGTTGAAGAGATTTTCCACAAAAAAGCATAGCACAAAGAGTACTTTTTTTGTAAAATTGTTTTTGCAGTTGTAGAACATAGATCTAGAATAAGACCAATGCCATATATAACCAAGGATATGAGCCTTATCTTTCCTGCAAAGGATATAAACTTTAAAGTATAAGTGTGTATCTTGGCTGTAATCTTCTCCAAGAAGGGTAGCATTGCAACAAGTGTTAACTTCTTTGTGCTTAATGGAAGACCAAGGTATCGAGTGGGGAAAGAACCTAATTGTAAACCCGATACAAGATTGAGATGGTCCCTCTCCGCTTCATTGTAACCGATAAGAAATATATGGGATTTGGCTGGATTCATTTGTAAGCTTGTGAACTTTTGAACTGAAGCAAAACCCTTTGAACTAATGCAAAACACAAGTAAATCATCAGCAAAAAGTAAATGCGTGATTCTCGGATTGGAACACATAGGGTGCAGATGAAACTCATTACCAGCAACTGCTTTACTAAGCATACCCGAGAGCACTTGCATCACCAAAATGAAAAGGTATGGTGGTATAGGATCCCCCTAGCGATATAGGATCCCCCTAGCAGAGACCTTTCTTAGCAGCAAAACAGTTAGATTACTCACTATTTATAGATACATCAAAAGAAGGTGTGAAAATACATTTTGATCCATACTAGTATATTACCATAGTAGCCAGCAATGTGAGGTTTCAAGTCCTCCATGCCATTGTATTGATTACTAGACTCATCACATAGTGCATGAATGTGGTTACGAGCAGCATATGACATTGTTGTCTTATGGAAGTAAGATGTATTTATGTCCCCTATATGCAACCACTTCATTCTTGATATCGTTTGTAGAACTGCTCCTTTGCAACCAAATGAGTGCTATTTCGCTCTCTCCAGGTATTCCTGAGTTGTAAGTTGCGGTGAAGGGTCCCTTAGGAGCTGCTCCTGCAACGATTCAACTTTCTCAGCCTATTCCTTAACTCTCAAAGTAATTCCAGTGTAGTTCGAATGATTTATCATTATAAGGTGCAACTTTAGTAACTTCAAAGCTCGGGTTAGTTTAAATTGTTTAGATCCTTCAATCTGATTCATAACCTAGTTGGTTGCAACCGTATCCATATACTTGGGATGATCAATCACATGATGAAACAACTTAAAGGGTTTCTTCTTAGGTTTTGTGGCTGACTGTAATCTCATAATACAGGGTGTGTGATCGGATTGCCTTAGAGAAGAATATTCTACGAATGATTCCAGGAAAGAACTCGCCCATTGTTCATTAATAAGTGCATAGTCAATGCGTTTTGCAAGGCGCATGCTCTATATTATTCCACCATGAGTATGGCAAACCAAATGAATGTGCCCCAAATAAATATGCATCAGATAATGCCAAATCAAAGTCCTTAATAGCTGCGCAGTCTACCTCAGATACTACATGCTCAAAATGCTGCTCCACCCTCAAAAAATCCCCTATTACTATCCATGGAAAGCGATGAACCGGAGTAGTACGATTTAGATCACCCAACTATCTCCAAAGCTAAGTTTTTTTTTCTACTTTATTGATCCCATAAGCAACTGAACATGTTAAATGAATATTTAGATTTGCAATAAAAGAGTCACAAGTCACCAATTGCGCTGGTGTTGAAAATAGAAACATAGTCACGGTGGATCCCACACTACATCAATCCTGGCAGTCTCATAGTGCTCAAAATTCCCATGCCACAGCCAACCTGGTGGAATAGCTATCTCAATTATCCCTGAATTTAATGGTTTTATATGCGTTTTGATAAACACTACAAAAAGTGGTTTATTGCTCCTAATCCGATCTCTTGTCATAGCTTGACGTCTTTGGCTATTCAATCCCCTAACGTTCCAAGAAAATATCATCAAAAAGAGGGGTTAGTGTGTGGCCCTACGGTCACTCTTAGATTTAACTAGAAAAGAGTTTCAGGTAGCACTTGGGTTTTGGCAGGACCCGCAACTGTAACTGGAGGAGTCAAGGTCGAAGCTCCAGGTTCAACATTAATACTCGCAGGTGGAATGGGAACATACTCTTGGGGAGCCGTCATTACATCAAAAGAATGCAGAAAGTTCTCCAGTGGAGCACTACACGTGCTACGAATGGTGAGAAAATGACCTCTGGAACAAGGCTTTGGAGACTTGCATTTCTAAACATGATGGGAGGGACCAGGGGATTGATACACCTGAGAAGTGCTTACAGGGACCTCAATGGAATTGCGTTTCCTAGAGCATTTTCTTGAATCACAACCAAATACACTGTATCTGGAACATTTTGTTGGAGCCAAGGATAAGATATTGTAATCTCGAATTCCTTTCCATTGGGTAAACCAGAAACGAGTTTGAGAGGGAGTTTTTCCAAGAGATTTACCTAAATGACAACTCTAGCAATTTCTAGGTTTTCTTTTCTATTAGTTTCAAAGGCTAAAGAGATTAGTGTCCGCACGACAGAAGCAATGCGGCTGAGACTATCACGTTGGAAGAGATAATTAGGAACACCTCTAAATTTCACAGTTACTTGGGCTCTGATAATTGGAGGTTCTTTTGGTTCTAAATTAGGAGACCAGGGAGCCACAAACATAGGAGAGCCGGCCATACTCCACATATTCCTACTGAAAAGAATTGCTCGAATTCTAGCATTCGTAACAGCATGAGGAATGTGCCTTGGCCAATAGAGTGGACCCAAATCCTTGGGCCAGACCTCTCCCAAAGGGCATTGGTTATACCAATTATACGACCTCTGTCTTGTGGTGTACCATGGAATTGGGCAAAGACAAAGTCTGTGAACTCATCCTTGGATTTGGTGAGAATCTCTTTTGGTATAAAGATAAAAGCGGCACCCAAAATGTGGGTTTCTAAATATGTGGAATCGGCAAAGAGACTAACTCATTTGCGAGAAGAATAAGCTTTCGGAGTAGAACCAGATGGGGGTGCAACTGTGGTACTTGTAGTGCGTACCGGAGAGGTTGCTGGACCACTCAGAGAAGTTGTAGCAGAGCTTGGATTAATTTCACTAGGCTTGTGCTGAGAGGTACTAGAATCGTTGTCATCCAAAATTTGAGGAACAGGAGCCGCATAAGCAGAGTCTTGAACACCCTGAGAGGAAAACGAGTTTACAATTGGAATCAGAGCATTAGATTATTGGTTTGAGAGGTCTTCGAACTACCCCCAACACCATTCTTCGCCGTCTTAATAGATGCAAGGAGACGTGGGAACTTGACGAGAGAGGCGAGTTCTCCACTTTCTTCTTCTTCTTTGACGACGTGGATGCTGAATTCTCGTCGGCCAGCGATAATGATGAACGAGCAAACTAGGTTAATTTATCGCCCTTTTTAGGAAGCATTTCCACTAAAACAAATTTATTTGTTCCAACCATCTTTATTTAATTTATTTGCTATAGTGGTTTAGTTATTGCTACAATAATTTTATTATTGTTAACCAAAATCTTGGAGATTATTGTACTATATGCATGCTTGTGGTAGGATGATATGAACAATTAACAATTGTGTCAGAGGGATAACATATGTTATTCAAATAATACATGTCTTATATAACTAGATAATATATGTGTTAAAAAAGAATACATATATATATATATGTATAAATTAATATGTGTTAATCACATAATTAACTCCATCTAGAAGATGAAAAATAAAGATAATAACTTTATAGTTTTTGTGCCAATCTCCATGGATGAAGAAGTGATCTCCAATCATAATCTCAATCTTAATAACTTTTACCAATTAAAGAATGAAGAACTATAAAAAAACAAAGTCATTCAAAGCAATGAAATTCTTTTTAAATCTAATTGACCCAAATTCAATCTAAAATACAAATAAAAGCATGATTATTTTATAGATTCGCTTTTGTTTTAGAAAATAAAATTTCACATATGTTTGTATTTTGTTGTGTGAGAAAAAGTGAGAGTGAAACAGAGTTTGAGTGTGCGCGTGAGTGTGGGAAATGAAAGAGAGAGAAAGAGGAAACGTGAAAGATAAAACAAAAATGGGCAAAGAGAGGATATGGAAGAGGAGTGGAGAAGAAATAAAAACGTGAGAGAGAAAGAATGGAGATTTAATCTTTCTTACATGGATTAATTAGAGAGGAAAAATTAGCATATTTGTATATACAAAAAAGAATGTTGCTCTCTTCTTAAAGTGCCACATCATTCTCTACTTTAAATAAAATTTAATTTAAAACTATATATATATAAAATAAATATACATCTTAATTACAAACACAAATCATTAATTCGTTTCATTGATCAAAAACACACACAAAATATTAAAAATTTAAAACTAATCCACAAATGAAAGAAGACAAAATACACTATACAATATATAGTCTTTTAATTAAAAAAATAAGTTAAAATTTCAAAATAAAAATATCATTAAAAAAAACTAAATTACTATAAAACATAGAAGGGTAAAAGCTACAATACTATTTCATAGAAAAGAATAATAGAAAAAGAAATTATATTATCCAAAAAACGTCAAAAGAAATACATTATTCATGAGTTTCAAGGTATTTGATGTACCAACACACTAACAACACGTAAATATAGTGGTTCTTCCAATTAATGAAATTCATTTACTTCTGCAAAATGAAAAAAAATCAGTACTCCAAAATGATATTATAAGCAAGAAATTGGTTAGAGAGTCGATATTCTTGCCCGTAGTGTTAGAGAGTCGGCTAATGATTCAAGTTTTGTAAACTCCTTTTGATTATTATATAAATTCAGTTGACAAAAAAAAGCAAGAAATAGGTTATTCATATAATTACTTTTACCAATTCATTTAACACACACACTTTTGTTTATAGAGATATTGATGTCTCCTCATGTAAGACAATAAATTCATCTTATTGAAAGCACAAATAAATTACTAAGAGTAATGAAAAATTTGATCCAATACATTGTATATTAACTTTCCATTATATTGTCTTAACTCCATACAAATGTAACTTCTCATTTTTCTTTTCTTATAAAATAGATCATTTGGTCATTCCAAATGATCATTGCCACTCATTACAAATTTACTCTTTCAAAGTCTCACCAAATTAAACAAGATGAAAACTTCCCACCTTTCTTTCTTGGAATTGAAAGATGGTCGGAATTCTCAACATGTCGTTGCAAAGTTTTTGCACTTTTGGGAAGCCGTAATGTAAAGAAAGGCGGAGAGCTCATTGGAGTCGACATGTTACTCATTAATGAAAAGGTAAAATGACTTCCACGATTGACATACAATAAACTAAAACAGCTATATCTTCACTTCTAAATAATTGAAAGAATTAAATTTAATGTAAATAATTATTATAATTTCTTATGGATTACCAATATACAAAATTTAATATATATACATATATAGAAAAAAGTTTAAATCCAAATTCTCAATAGTATATATATATATATATGTGTATATATATACACTAACATATATATAGATTCATTTTTCTGTAAAAATATATGCACACAAATTTTGAAAATAACAATAATACGAAATTCTATACTTAAATCAGTTATGTAACATGTAAGTTCATTAGAATTTAACCACTCACAAATTCATGATATTTCAAAATTTAGAGAAAAATAAATGTATGAAAATGAAAAATGAAAAAATAGGTCGAATGAACTACGAAATTTGTAATATTGATTACTTCAGAAAAGAAAGAAAAAGAATATAATTATATAAAAGATTGTCAGACTATCTCGACCATAAAATAAGAAAAACTAATAGATCATGATAATTGAAAAAAAAAATTGATATAGATCCTCATGGAATTGACCATAAATTGTATTTTTCCGTGGTTGGAGAAGAAGTAATGAATCGACATAATATTATTTAATAGATATTTTATTAAACAGAAAAATATAAAATCAATTATGAAAATAATGTTAATGTGTACAAATATACATTTATTAAATCAAACAGAAAACAAAATAAACATACTATAATAATATAGCAACACTATTTTTTAACTTTAAGATTATTTAAATTTCTCCCGAATGGCAGATTTTTTGCTAGTTTATAATATAATCAAAATTGCACACTTTGAATAATAAGAAATAACTTTTCTTATTGATTGCTTAGAACTAAAAACTAAACAACTCAAACTTTTACCTTAGTCACAACTCAACTTAATACTTATAGATAATAATATAACTTTGTTAATTATCTATTTCTATTAGGATTAGATTTTTTTAAGCCTAATCTATCTTGGAGAATATCTTATTCTAACTAACTAACAAATCTAATTTACTAGAAACTTGTTCACAAAAATATTGTTGAATACTTTGATGCTTATCCAACAATCATCCCCTTAAGCTTCAAATCTTCATTTGACAAATCTGAACTCTAATTATCTTCCTCATTACGACAAACTTGATTCTTGCTAAAGCGTTAGTCAAGATATCTGCCTTTTATTTATTTTCCGGAACATGATCAATGTCGAATAAGCCCTTTTCAATGTATTCTCGTATGAAATTGTAACGTTTGTGGATATGCTTACTTGTTCTGTCTTAGATCCTGTAATCTCACTAAGCAAATCTTGGAGCCATATTGCTTGACGAGCTATTTTGATTGCTGCCATGAACTCGGCTTCACACGAAGATAGAGCCATCGTGTTTTGCTTTTGTGAACACCATGTAATCAGAGATGATCCATAGTAGAAAATGTGTCCCGTTGTACTTCTACCATTATCTTGATCAATGTTATGACTACTATCACTATAGCCAATAATTTCTTTCGATCCATTTTGATGAAACCTCATACCAAAAGCAACCGTACCATTAAGGTATCGAAGTATTTGTTTCATGATTTATCCATGAGACTTACATGGACTTTGCATATATTGACTAGCTATTCCAACTGAAAAAGCTAAGTCTGGTCTTGTATGTAACAAGTATCTTAAGCAACCAATATTCCTTCTATACATGGATTCTTCAAGAGTTTTGGAAACTTTTAAACCGAACTCCATAGGTATTTGAGTTGAGTTACAAGAGTCCAAACCCGGCTCTTTTAAGATCCTTTTAGCATATCCTTCTTGTTTGATTTCAATGAAATATTTCCCGTGATACACTTTAATTCCGAGATAATAGGTGAACTTCACAAGATCCGACATTTCAATGTTTCTAGACATACCTTTCTTGAATTCGTTTATAACCTTGAGAGAGTTAGCGGTTACGAAAAGATCATCAACATAGATCACAACAATGAGTATGGTATCTCCTTCATCTTTGCGATACACAGCTGTTTCCTTAGAGCATTTTTTTGAACTTCATACATTTAAGAACTTGGTCTAGTTTTGTGTTCAAGCCCGTGGAGCTTGTCTTAATCCATACAAAGTTTTTGAAAGCTTGTATACCTTATGTTTTTCTCTTTTTACTTCAAAACCTTTGGGTTGAGGCACATAAACATCTTCCTTTCATTCTCCATGTAAGAAAGCCATTTTTACATCTAGGTGATGTATTTCCCAACTGTTTGATGCTGCATGACCAATTAATAACCTTATGGTTTCAAGTCGAGTTACCAGAGCAAACACTTCATCAAAATCTATGTCAGCTTCTTGTGCATATCCTTTTGCTACAAGTCGAGACTTATTTTTGTTAATAGTTTCATTGGCATTCCTTTTGATCCTAAAGATCCGTTTTAATCCAATGATCTTTGCATCTCTCGGTTTATCAACAAGAACCATGTCTTGTTCTTGCTTATAGAGTCAATTTCGTCCTTACAAGCCATAGTCCATTTTTTTCTATCCTCTTACTTGTGCAAAACAACTTGGCTCGTTATTTATTTAGAGTAGTAGTTTCTCACATTCCATTACAGCTTGAAGAATATAGTCATCTAGAAACCTAGGTTGATGACTTTGACGATTTGATATTCTTAGAGGTTGAATTTCTTCATTCTCTTCATTATTAGGTTCTCTATTAGATACATTGTTGATATCAAGATTGTCAAGATTATCATTCTCGAATTTTCCCTCTTGTTCTTGATCATCTTGATCATTACCAACAGTAGTAGGTCCTTCTCTCGTGTCTACTACTCTTCCCCATCTCAAGTGAAACATTCTTGGATCCCTTCGGTTTCATCTTGAGAATCATCCCAATTTTATCTTGATTTTTCATCAAAGAACACATCTCTAATTACAATAATCTTCTTGTTCGATGGATTGTAAAGTCTATAAGCCTTGGATTCCGGCTAAATCCCAAGGTGAACTAGTGTTTTTGATTTATCATCAAGTTTTTTAAGGTTTGTTGCTTGTACCTTAGTGTACACTGATATGCATCATATTTAAATACTCTTTCATGCATATTTTGATCTTATTTCATCATTTAGAAGTCATATATTCTCATATTAGCATAAGAGTGTGCATATTTCACATTTTAGAGTCTTTAGGTTGTACATATAAATATTTTCTTCTCTTTTAAGTTAATCTAGGTGATTGGGGACCATACTTGGAGATGAGACATTTGAAGATTGAGAATTCAAACTTGGGAGTTGAATTTTAGAAAGAAGAAGACTTACATTGGCTTGGGAACCTTGAAGAAAGCCATTGGACGATGCAAGAAACGTTGGATGTTTGTCAAGGGTGTCTAGACCACTGAGATTGACCGCTGAAAATGAAAGGAAGATGGTATCAGTCTGCCAACGGCCCGTAGACTTATGAGACTGACCCTTGACATGTTATTTTTACTTTATTTAAGTTGGTCCAACCCGGTTTGTCCCAGGTTGACGTGGATTCATTTTAATGTTTTAAAACCCTAAGTTTAAGGGAGAGAACAACAAGCTTTCATTTTGTAGCCACCTTAAAACATTTGAAGAGTGGGTTTGGGAGATAATACTTGAGATTCCTTAGGATGATCCTCTTTAGATCATTCTTTTGAATCAATTGGCAATCTCTTTATTTCATCTCATCTCTTTTCATTATGTTTATATTTGCTTCTCAATTTGTTTTGATTTTCTTTGTTGCCATGAGTGAGTAGTCTATTACATAGGTTGATGGTTAGGTAGATCTAGGGTTGATTTTTGATGCTTAGGTTGTTAGATTCTTCATTTAAGATATTCTTAATGCTAGATTTAACTTGGCTATTTTAATCAAGATGCTAGGAAAATTATTGCCCAGAAGGTGTTCGATGAAATTCTCGAATGATCTTTTTATTTGCTTTAGTTCCTTAGCCATTGGAAAATGAAGTTACGGTGATTCGTAGACTTAATGGACTTGTGTTTAATGCTTATCTAGCTCTGGACATATTTCCCAAAACCCGATCCGAAATACCCGAAACCAAACCGAACCAAAATCTATAAAATACATGAAAAGATTTTACATTATGAGAGTGCGGGTACCCGAACCCGATTGGGTAAAACTCGAAACCCGAACGGGTACCCGAAATATATAATATATTTACACAAATATTTATATATATATATATATACTTTTAGTTACACAAATATTTAAAATTATAACTAGAAATCTAAATAAACTAATCAATATAATTAAAAAAATAAAATAATAAATATTTTAATTAAATTATGATTTTTTTATTTTTTTGAAAATATTTTGATTAAAAAGTTTGAGTATCCGAACCCAATCCGAACCGAACCCGACCCAAAATAAGGCATTTTTTAAGAACCGAGCCCGAGCTGAACCCGAAATTAAATACCCGAACCCGACCCGAACCCGCAAAAAGACTCGAACGGGTATTATATAGGTAAATCCGAAATACCCGACCCGACAAGGTCCGGGTACCCGAATGCCCAGGGTTATGCTTATTGATTGATTGATTGGCAAATGGAAGTTTAGCTCAATTGGGTGATTAGTATAGAGATCAATGCCATGGAAGTGGGTTGGTTTAGAGTTGTGTTCTATGTCCTAGGTTGAGATTCATTGTCATCTTAAGCATATTAGTTAATTGTCTTTCCCTTTGATCAATTGTCTAACCAAAGACCCATTGCTTTTATTGATCATCTAAGTTTGGCCTTTTATAGTTTCTTTTTTGTTTAAATTTGATTTGAATTTGAGTTGGTAGTTTGGTGTGATCTTTGCTTGCTTTAGTTTGTTTTTGTTTAAGTGTTTAGTAGTCTTTTAGAATCAAAATCTCTATTGATTGCTTTAGCTTATATTTGAGTCTAATGGTCTTAATGAGTTAGTTCTAGGTTCCTTGTGGATTCGATCATCAAGTGCTCACAACGACAATCTTTTGCACTTGTTGAATTAATTGTATGTTAAAATCAAACATCATATGCAAGACAACCGAAGACTCTTAGGTGATGAATGTTCGATTTCTTGCCACGCAAACTTTCATAAGGATCCCAAGTGCTTTCGTTGGTACTTTATAGATTATATAGGTTGAATGTTGAATTCTTTCTCCCCATAACTTGTTTGGAACCTTCTTAGATTTGAGAATACTTATAGTCATCTCTAGAAGAGTCTTATTCATTCTTTCAACTACACTATTTTATTGTGGTGTGTAAGGGGCTATGAGATGTCTGCTTGATCCCACTTGAATCACAAAACTCATGAAACTCCTTTGAAGTGAACTCATGTCTTCTATCAGTTCTTAGTGTGATGATTTCCTTGCTAATATCCTTCTCAACTAGACTTTCAAATGCTTTGAATTTCCCAAAAGCTTCACTCTTTTCTTTTAACAAGATAGTCCACATGTATCTTGAGTAGTCATCAATTATAACAAATGTGTATTTGTTATCAGTGAAGGTTGGTGGTGTGATTGGACCACACATATCCGCATCCATAAGTTCTAGAGGTTTAGAAGCTTGATACTTAGCTTTCTTATGAAAAAGGTTGTCGAGTTTGCTTGCCTACCAAGCAAGATTCACACAAGCTTTTCTCATTTTCGATTCGTGGAAATCCACGAACAATCTATTGTTGTAACATAGCTTTAAAAGTTTTGAAACTCATATGTCCCAGCTTAGCATGCCATCTCCATGATCCATCATCAATTTTTGAGTGTAAGGACACCGGTTATCCAATCTTTAAGTCAATCTTACTTTCACCAAAAGCTTTCCATAAGGATCATGTATTGTCAAGTAATCTTTCTTCAATCTAACATCACAACCAAACTACGTAGCTTGTCCTATACTTAGAATGTTGCTCTTTAAGGCGGGTATGTAGTAGATGTTAGTGACTAATCTTTGTTTATTGGTTTTGCTTTGGAAAAAAATTGAACATTTTCCTTCAATCTTTACATAAGAGCCATCTCCAAACTTCACTTTTCCTTTGATGTTCTCATTGAGTTCCGAGAAGAAAGATTTTTTACCGGTCATATGCTTCCTTGCTCCATTATTCAGGTACCAAGTTCCCTTTTCTACTTATTTGGATTCATACTTCTTGGTATTAGATTTTCCTCATTCAAAAACACTACTTCATGCATATAGAGTGACTCATCAGCTTCTTTTGTATCCTCTTCTTCTTCAACTTTATTTTCCTCATGAAATCTTTGTTTTTGATCCTGACATTTTGATACAAAGTGTCCGGATTTGTCACATCTAAAACAAATCAACTTAGATTTAACTTTCTTTCCTTTAGAATCTTCTTGATTTGTTATTTCTTGACCACGAGTTTTACCTCATCTACCACGGTTTGCACCTCCTTTTCCATGCCTTTTCCCTCTGGAAGACAATTAGTTGTGATCAACAGAGAGTAGCTCACTTTCATTGTATTTCTTCTCCTCAAGAATCCTTTCTTTGTAAGCCTTAAGTCTCCCTATGATGTCCTCGAAATTTGTTGTATTAAAATATAGTATTTGCTCAGGAAAAGCAACAATGTGAATGTATTTTCTTATAGGTAAACTACTAAGAAATTTCTTTACAACCTTAAATTCTTCAATAGATTTGCCAAAGATGCAGATTTTGATGCTAATTCTAATAACTTTCCTACAAAGCTCTCAATATTATCCATTTCTTTCATTCTTAATCTTTCAAACTGACTCATTAGGGTTTCAAGCCTTGCTTCTCTAACACGATCTGCACCAAGATATCGAGTCTTGATTGCTGTCCAACATCCCTTTGCGAAATCTTGTTCACCGACTTGCAAGATAAGTTCCTTTGGGATCGATTGAAACAACAATCCTATTACGATATCATTCTTCTCCGAGTTAGTTGAACCACTTTCAACTATCTCCCAAACTTTGTGTATACGTAACACTACTTTCATCCTCATTGCCCAAACTGTGTAATTTGTTGAAGTTAGCATCGGACAATGAATGGATGAAGGCACAAGTTCCTTAGGCCGAGTAGCTTGATTACCATCCAACATGATGAATCTCAATCTCCTACGATCGACTCCCTTGTACTTTGATACCAATTATAATCAAAATTGCACACTTTGAATAATAAGAAATAACTCTTCTTATTCATTGGTTAGAAAATATAACTCTAAAAATTACACAACTCAAAGTCATACCGTAGTCACAATTCAACTTAAGGTATATATAGATAATAACACAAATTTATTAATTACCTATTTCTTTTAGGATTAGATACTTTTAATCATAATCTATCTACCGAGGACAAGTGGGCCAATGGTAGTGCTCTCTTTACAAATCTTCAGACACCAAGGTTCGAACTCCCTACCTACAGTATAAAAGAGGGGATTAAAAGTCACTAGACCAGTTGACAAAAAAAATCCTAATCTATCTTAGAGAATATCTTATTCTAACTAACTAATCTAAGTTACTAGAAACTTGTACTCCGAGATATTGTTGAAACTTTGAAGCTTATTCAACATATAATAGGGGTAAGAGTGTTTGAAAATGGATAAAGTGGCCTATGAACCCTAGTTTATAATATATAGAAATTCATGGTTATACAACCAATTTTCTTTAAAAAAAAATTAGTTACCTCAACTCATTTTTCCCTAAAAGATAATCTTACTATTATAACTCAAATTTCTCATTTTTAGAAAAACAAAATGATAATTAAATGAGTTAATAGGTCAGTAACAACAATATCAAAAAATATTATAGTAAGCATTAAAATTATGTTTTAAAACAATAATTATAATAGTTAGCATATAACTATTATTTATTATATAATAACATTGAGTTCGCCAAAAATATTGCAGTAAAAACATTCATAAATGCTAAACAATGTTTACAAAGACTGATCGCTATGCGATAAAATCAGGCTATTAAACTGAGGAGACTGAAACAGTTTAGGCAAGAGGTTATGGACCTTCGAGACCTTTCAAGTGCAGTTTTGGAAGATGAAATTTCCACCTAAAATGAAAGTTTTATTTGGAAAACCATCTATAAATATATAACGGTTAAAGATGACCTTAAACATCAAGAACTAAAGTGTGATGGAATATGTACTACCTGTGGAGCAGAAGGTGAATCGATAAACAATGTTTTGTTTGAGTACCCTCAGGCAATTCAACAAGGAGAACACTTTATTTATATTTAGTTATTTTTGATATAAAATAAATTAGTGTTTTCTAAAAAATATATCTATTTTTTTTGCATATTATGAGTATTTTTTTTAATACTAATGTAAGCTTAATATTGGTGAATAACAATAAGGTTTTGAGTAATTGATAAATTGATATTTAAAAAAAAATTATTTAGGTGAATATTCATATATATATATATTTAGATTAATTACCATCTGACTTTTAGGATTAAGAAAATAATTATAACTGCATAGGCAAAAGATGCTTGTACCCTCAACACATTAACCGAGTGAAGAGAGATAAGCTGGGTGATGGGTCATTTATTGCAAGTGATATCATTAAAAGAGAGAGAATCTATATACTACTCACATTGCATGTGCTCACAACACGCATTAAATACCGAAGATCTATTGAAATTTTCTTTAATTTACTTGCGATGATGATTTTATTATTGCTACAATAACTCTATTATCGTTAACTAAATATACATGTATATATGTTAACCATTATATTATACTTTCAATCTAACAACTTATAATTAAAAGTTTATTTATATAGTTTATAATCTCATAGAGTTTATTGTATTATATGAATGCTTAAAGGGGTTATATATGTATGGTTAATAATCGAGTTAGAGGGATAACATATGTGTTAGTGAGATAATATATAGGTTAATTAGATAATAATGTGTTAATAAATATATATATATATATATATATGAATTAGTTAATATATATGTTAATTACATACTCAACTCGACTGAGAAGATGAACAATAAAGATAGTAGCTTTATGGATTTTGAGTTAAACTATATGGATGAGAAGTGATCTCCAATCATACTCTCAACTTTTATAACTTTCACCAATCAAAGAATGAAAAACTAAACAAACAAAACCATTCGAAGCAGTTATATAAAAAAAAATCTTATTGCGGAATCATTCAAAACCATTCGAATTTGGCGCAATCAGGATTGAACCAGCATCAAGAGGTGTCAGAAAAGGCTAAGGCAAATGTGAGTAATCTAAAACACACATCTTAGCATGATAATTTATCTGATTTGCTTTTGTTTACAAAAATAAGTTTCAAATATATTTGGAGTTTTGTGTGTAAGAAAAAGTAAAAGTGAGAGTGAAAGTGTGAGTGTGCGGAATACAAGAGAGAGAAAGAGAAAACGTTAAAAGAGAGAAAAATGGGAAAACGGAGAATATAATTAAAAGAGAAAGGGTGGAGAAGAAATAAAAGTGAGAAAATGTGAGAGTGAAATTGTGGAGATTTGATATCTCTTACATGCATTAATTAGAGAGAGAATATTAGCATATTAATTATAGGGGTATGAGTGTTAGAAACTGAACAACAATGACCTATTAACCCTATGTCATACATAGATTATATTAAAGAGAAACTCATTGTTATACAACCCAATTTCTTATTTTTTAATTAGTTCTCTCAACTCAAATTTCCTTATAAAGGCGATTTTGTTCTTATAACTCAAATTTCCCAATTTTAGAAAAAAAAGTCAAAAATAATAAACGAGGTATTAGGTTAATACCAACAAAAATATGTTTTTTTGAATAATGATTAATGAGTTAATAGAGTATTGTAGCTAGCATTAAGAATATATTATTAAAACAATAATTATTATAGTTAGCATATAATTATTATTTATTCCATAATTACATTATTTTGCCAAAAATATCGTAATAAAACATTCATAACTGGTAAAACATGTTGCGGTTAAGGGTAACCTTAAAAATAGGGTAATAAGGTGTGATGGATTATGTAGTACTTGTAGATTTTTATTTTAGTTTGGGGTACTCCCCTTTTTAAGTGTGAAAAGAAATGACAAAAAGATATGAGAATATCGATTTGGAAGAGATGATGAGAGCATGAGTTCATTTTGGACATGGTATGAGAAATTGGAATTCTACAATGGCCCAAGAGTTTGTTTTGTTGGATTGTACTCCAGCATTTCATCTAGGTGAACACTTTTTATTTTTGATATAAAACATATTATTATTTTCTAAAAAATATATCTATTTTTTTGCATTATATGAGTATTAAATATTTATATTAAGTGAAGCCTAATTCTGGTGAATAACAATAAGTTTTGAGTAATTGATAGTTTGATATATGACATTTTTTATAAGAACCATTTAGGTGAATATTCATATAATTGTTAAAAATTAGGTGAATAACCATATGATTTTTAGAATTAAGAAATTAACTATAACTGCACAGTAAATAGATGCATGTACATTCAACACATTAAATGGGTAAAGAGAGGCATAGATGACCTAGATGACAAGTTATTTAATGAAAGTGATATCTTTGAAGGAGGGATAATTTGTTATTACACGCATTTAATGTGCTCACAACGCGCATTAAATACAAAAGATCTATTGCATATATTTCTAGGGAAATTTGATCATATAACACTAGATAACTTGGAAATTGGGAATATGACACGCAGGAAAACTCTAGGCCACTATTTACAAAAAAATAGTCATCATAGCCCTATAAAATAGCTTATGTATACATATATTAGATATATCTTTTGCATGCAATTGTTATGACTATTATTATACGCTTAAGAAACATAAAAATGTTTATCTAAAAAGAAGAATAAGTTTTAACTTTGGTCTCTGGTTTTAATGATTCAGTATCTCCTCCTACATTCGAACCCTAGTTTCTCTCTCTATTTTGTCTTCCTACTTTCTAAATTTTCACCCTTTTTCTTCTTGATTGTGGTTGGAAACCAGAGTTAATCGTTTGATTTAACCGTAAGTTTACACATCCAATCCTTAAATTTTGTTTTGTTGATTCTTCATGAGTCTTCCATTGCCATTACCATGTTGTGGTTAAGGATGACCTTAAACATATAGAATAAAGTGTGATGGATTATTTTGTACTTGTGGAGGAGAAGGTTAATCGATAAACTATGTTTTGTTTGATTGCCCTCCAACATTTTGTCTAGGTGAACACTTAATTGTTTTTTGGTTATTATTGATGTAAAAGAAATGTACATATATTTGCATTATATGAGTATTAAATTATTATCTTCTATATAATAAAATGAAAACATATTTTAGATTTTCCCCTACAATCTAGAAAATATTACACTTAATGGTATTGGTTTATTTATTTTTTGTGAGAGTATTTTGGAAAGTATAATACTAACAATTTGGAAAACACTAATTGATGATCATTAATTCTCTTATTAATTGCTAAATTAAATACATATGATTTTGGCATAAATTAGTTGTCTTAAATTTGATTTGCATGATTAGCCAAAAAAATCATTTTCGAAATAATGTCCTTTTATTCCGCATTAATATCGATTACTCAGTAATTAATATTTAATTCTCTTATTAATTTGATTTACATGATGGTCCAAGATCTTATGCCTTAAATTTGATTTATATGATGATTTGGAAAATTAAACATGATGATTTCACAAATTATGTCACAAATAAATTGTCTTAAATTTAATTTCCATAAATCATGTATGTCCGAATGTAATTTTGGAATATATCAATACATATAAAATCGTATTTGCATATTTTCCAATTCTTAAGCAAATCAAAATATTTTTTCGGATGTTTTTTCTTTGAAACCAGTCAAATAATAATGGATGATTAGAGTCAAGATTATGAGACATTGAAAGGTATATACTTTTGAATTAGGTCAAAACATTGAAATAGCTTTGTACGATGAAAAGGAAACTAAAAATATGTAATTCTATTTATTTTCTTTTGGTCAAATATATAATATGTCTCTTTTTTCTCTTCATAAAAAATTTTAAATAACTTTTTATATAATACTTATTGTAGGGTTTCAAGATCTATAACAGTATGAAACAAGAGTTTATCAAGAAATATGATTACTTATTTAATCAAAGTGACACCAAAATTATTTGTAAACTACTTATCATAAATTCAAGATGTATTTTGTTGTGATTACCTCTGTGAAACAAAATGACCCGAATTGTTAGGGTTCGTTTTTGCATGATTCACAGATTAGCATGACGGTAAACTTAATAATAATTATTTGATTGATAAGTAGTTTCTAAATCGTTCTTGTGTTTATTTATTTGTATAACATATAATTCTAATTATATTTTATTTATTTCCAATTCCTATTCACTAATTCTTTCTTTTTTGTATGTAATATTATTTGTGAACATGTTCACTATAAATATATATCTAACATGTTTAATTTTGTAGTAGTGATGTGAAGTTAAATTATGTTTTATGGGATAAGTATGTCGAAGAGTAAATTTTAAATTCTGAATCAAAATGTCATTATTGTCATATAAATATTTTCAAAGGTATATTTATTATATTTATGTTTTTTTGCAATTCTTAAGAATTAATCTACATCTACTATATTCAAAAATGTTATATATGTAGATGTAAGGAGCATATCAAATATGGATCAATGATGAAATCCAATTAAGTATTATATAATCATTTTTACATTTGAATTTCTTATAACTTGTGCATATTCATAGATTGTGTTATTTTTAATCGATTATATTATATAGTATATAATCTATAAATTTATGTTATTAACTAATATACTTTTTATGTTAACAAAAGAATCTATTTTATGTTTTACTTTCAGATTATCAAACCATGGTGTAACACTTGCACTCTATGATTAATCCATAGCACATGAATCAAATTTATTGTGTGTTAGGGAAGATTTTTTTATTGTGTGTTAGAAAAAGTTCTTAGGAAAACAATCCAAGAACAATTGGACACTCGAAGAGTAAGTTTTAATTATAATACATTACTTGAGTTTTTTTTAAAAAAATTTCGGTTACATATTTTTGAATTAAATACTTTATCCTTTTCTTTTTTTGAAAAAGGTTAGAACTTACTAGGTAAATTTTATGCACATACATGCGTACATAATTTTTTAAATAATTTACTTAATTTTAATATTTAATTTTATTGTATGGATTTTTATTTAATTTTTATTATTTTAAATCATATAAAAATAAAGATAATATCACTTTGATATGTAAAAAATTGATTTAATAAAATGAAAAATTTTTAGTACTCAAAAGAAAATAATATAAATTTTGTGAAAATAATATATGGGTAAATAACAGATTTTAATGAATTTGTATTTAATTAATTGTAGTATATATATGACTATGTTAATAAAAACTTTTTCTAAATTTTAAAAATATAATTAGTATAGTTATCTCGATATTAACATGGTAAACATGTGATATAACATGCGAATTTTAACGATTAAAAAATTAAAATTCAAGATGATCAATGATTACAAAAGTATTATTTACGTATAGTATTGATTATAATATATAAACTCGAAATCCATTTACATACATATAATATTTATTGTTTAATATAATTATAGAAACAAAGACTATATCTTAAAAATTTATTATATAAGATTTATTTGTGGTCTATTGTATTTATATATAAAATTCAGTTTTAAATACAAAGATACATATAAAAATATGGGTGGAGGTTACATTAATTGATTTCTATGCATTATAAAATATTCTATATTTATTATTAATTATAATACTTAAATTTAGCTTATTAGTATCATAAACTAAATAGATGAAATGTATACGAAATTCATTCCAACAAGTATAATACTATAATATAGGAAATTTATTTAAGATTAACATTGATTTTTGTATATTCATATAATGGTAACAAAAATTAAGAAAATTACAGCTAATGTATTGACGTCGATTGATTATATTACCATTAATACACATCATCTAATAATTATAATGTAAAAGATTATAGTCACTAATTATTACCGCGACAATTGCTTTCCTTATGTATTTACGTGTATGCTAAATGTAAAAGATTTCGTATAATATATTATGTATGTATTACATAAAAAATATTAATAATTGTAATGTAAAAAAATTTGTAGTAACTAACTACTGTTGCGATAATTGTTTTCCGTAATACATACATAATATACATACGAAATGAAAAAAATTTATATGTAGTGTATTTAGTAATTCAATTTATTGGAATTTATTACATAATTTTTTTTAAAAAAATCCATCTATAATACATTGATTGCAATAATATAATTAAGGTATAGTATTGATTACAATACATAAACTTGAAATCCAGTTACAAACATATAATATTTATTGTTTAATATAATTATAGAAATTATAGAGTATTAAATGTATAAATGTATATTATAAAACTATAAATTACCTATAGTATATAAGATTAGTATTGAATTTAGTTTATTCGTAAAAAAAAGTTGAATAAATATATAATTCGAGATTAATTATAATTGATTTGTATTCATTATAGAAATTTTTTTATTGTTTATAATACTAAATTCTAACAAAATTTTTGTCCATATTCTAATATGTAGAATTAGCTATAATTAATACAAAATCTATTTACATTTATTATAATATTATAATGTACATATAGTAATTAAGATTAGCGTTGATTTTAGTATATCCGTAAACGATAACAAAATTTTATAAACATCCAGCTATTGTATTGATGATAATAGATATAGTAAGTAAATGACTTAAGGAAAACATTATTATCTAATGTATTTAGCCTCTTTTTAACAATAAGTGCCTTATTAAATCATTAAAATTATTATATTATTGATAATTAATATATAATTATATGAACACGAGTTTAAAACTCCAAATAAACACGGATTTAAAAGCCAAAAGGAATATGAGTCTAAAAGTTTAAATGAACACGGGTTTAAGAACTTAAGTGAATATGGGTTTATAAACCTAGATAAACACGGATTTAAAAACCTAAATGAACACGGGTTTATAAACTTAATGAGCACATGTTAAAAAACTTAAGTGACGGGTTTAAAAAGATAAACAGCATGAGTAAACAAATTATATACAAATATTGTAATGCATCAAAACAATGAATAAATTTATATATACAAAACAAACCATGAAATAAACAAAAAGTAAACAGATATCACATATAAATAACTATATATATTTACGTTTTAATAAATATCCGAGAGAAGCATTACAACAAGTTTCAGATTCATTATAAAGAAGATGATGATATTAAAACGTCTATGGCGTGTAAGATTTGTTTATTAGATTACGGAGTCATGTGTTTGATGGATAGAAGCTACTTATTGAAGAGAAGAATCAAGCACTTATTTATTTTTATCGGTTTTTTTTATATTTGGTTCCTATTTTTAACATTTAAAATAAATTTATTCAATATTTTTTATTAATATAATAGTTACTACTAACATTAACACTATTTTACAATGGTTATTATATGCCAAATATAAAATAACATAAAAAATTATTATGACTATTTAACAATATTTCCATAAATTCTTAAATACATGTCTTTTATATAGGAGATGTTCATTTTTGCATAATTGATGTCACAATATTGTTGACAAAAAGAAAATGTATCACCGATATTAAATACATATTATTTATTAACAATTTATCTACAATAAATAAAATTTAGAATTGTGATTTAATTGATGCAAATATATATGTCATATTAATCATACATTAGAAAATATAAAATCTCTAAAATTGATCACAACATCAGAAAATTAACAAATAAATACATTACCATATATTAAAAATAATAATTTAAAAAGCTCCTCAAAACAATAAAAAATATTAAACACTATAAACCATAATCAAATGACAAATTCTTATATCATAAAGTTCATAATCTAATAAATAAATACAATAAACATAACAAACAAAAAAATATCATTTATAAATTCAATAATGTTCAAGGTAAAACATATGCATATATAATGTATTAAAAGACTATATAATTAAATTATATAACATGTAATCCCGTGCAGTGCACGGGTAATCATCTAATATTAATGTAATTCTAATTTTTGTGAATAATAGTAAGTTTTAGAGTAATTGATATATAGATATCTAAATTTTTTTATAGAGTTATTTAGGTGAATATTTATATAATTTTTAGAAATTAAGTGCATAATTATATGATTTTTAGAGTTAAAAAAGTAACTATAACTGCACAACACAAAGATGTATGTAGACTTAACACATTAACCAAGTGAAAAGAAAAATAGATGATCTCGGTGACAAGTCATTTAATGCAAGTGATATCTTTTTTTTTTTTTTGCAAGTGAAATCTTTTTAAGCAGAGAAAATTGGTTTATTATGCATATTAAATGTATTCACAACGCACATTCAATGCATAAGATATATTGTAGATTTCTTTAATTAACTTGCAATAATAGTTTTATTATCGCTACAATAAGTTTAGAGAAATTACACTAAATGAAAACTAAAAACTTCAAAATTGGTAAAGTAACAAAGAAAAAAAAAATTGACTATTGTTTACTAACAATTACTATGTTACCCTTACACCACATTACTAACAATATTATAATCATGTTATTATTATTGTTATACATTTATCTTAACAGTTAGAGGTGTCAAGCGGGCCACATGCCCGCAGGCTTTGCCCAACCCGGTCCGTGGTGGGACGGGTGTGGACATATATTTTTGGGTCGTTTAAAAAGCGGCCTCGTGGACAGACCCGTTGCGGATTGCAGGTCTAATGGGTTTTGTCTGCGAAATTGCGGGTCAGCCCGCGGGCTATACATTATTTAGAAAAATCAATACAAAGTTTACTAAAACCTAAGATTCTCATAGTTATTATATGGTTTTTGATTATTAATAGTCTCAAAACTTTACTTTAAAACCAATCAAAACTTTTTTTTAAAATGTTTCCTAAAAAAATAAAACATAAGATGTTTTTTGGTCGAAATAGAAACTCAAGATTTTATATATTGTTAAACATGAGACAAATATTATTTGAAATTTTTTGACAATTTTTTAAATCAAATATAGCAGTTCTGTGGAAATTAATATTTTATAAGATTTTTTAAAATTCTTACCCCTTTACTTATTTTTTTAAAACAAATTTAACTATTATTTTCTCAATTAAAAAAAGCAAAAAAATTTCATATAAGTTTAACGTCAATATGTATTAGACTATTATATAAAAAATACATGTGTTTTTTTATATATGTGTATTTTTTAAGTTTTATTTTTAGCTATTTAGATTTAATATCATTATTATAAATATTTTTTTTAAAAATGAATTCAAAATTAAATATTAAAAAAGTAGCCCGCGGGCCGGCCCAAATGTTTT
Organism: Lepidium africanum; assembly: GCA_900406405.1. NCBI lineage: Eukaryota > Viridiplantae > Streptophyta > Magnoliopsida > Brassicales > Brassicaceae > Lepidium > Lepidium africanum. The sequence goes on along the minus strand of OVAX01000269.1, from coordinate 13,478 downwards.
AAGTTTGGACATTGTTTTATGGACCGTGGTCCAAGCGAACCAGCCCGCTACGGTCACAAAAAAATTTTGTCCGCTGTAGACAGTCCAAATGGACGCGGGCCGGCCCGTTTGACACCTCTATTAATAGTTATCGTTGGAAATAATGAGAACCCCCACTTATTCTTCTAGTTATTTATATATATCAAACTTGTTATATGTACAAACAAAACATTATATTGTTAATTTAGAAGGGTAAAATAGAAAATAAAAGTCAGATTGCAAATTATCCATTTGCTATTGTCATTCTTAATTATGTACTTATTTGTAGTCGTCTCACAAATTCACTCATAATATTATTATTTTTAAACAAACATGTATGTATACATGGTAACCAATATATTATACTTCTAATGTACCGATTATCATATAATTAAAAGCTTATTTCTATATTATACAATTTCATGGAGATTTTTATAGGATATGAACGTTTGTGGTGGGGTTATATGAACAGTTACCGATCGAGTTAGAGGGATAACATATGTCATAGTTAGACAATATACGAGTTAATTAGAAAATATATGTAATAACAGATATTATATATATATATATATATACATTAGTTAATATATGTGTTAATCACATATTCTAGTCGACCTAAAAGATGACCAACATGGACAATAGATTTAATCAATTTTGAGTTGTTTTTTCCATACAGGAAGAAGTGATCTCCAATCATAATCCTATTCTTTATAAATTTCAAGAAAATGAAAAACTAAACAAACAAAATCATTCAAAGCAATTATATACAAGTGATCTAATTGATCCATATTCAATCTAAAATACACATAAGAGTATGATAATTTGCTTTTGTTTTAGAAAATAGAGTTTCAAATATGTTTGGACTCTTTTATGTGAGAAAGAGTGAGAATATGAATGAAATAGTGAGTGTGAAAATAAAATAAAAAAGAGAAAGAGAAAACCTTATAGAAGAGAGAAAAATAGGAAAAAAAGATGCTGAAAGAGAAATAATGGAAAAGAAAAAAAAAAAGGTGGGAGAGAAATTGTGGAGATTTGATATCTCTTTCATGCATTAATTAGAGAGTGAAAGAATTATTTTAATAATAGGATTATTAGTGTTAGATAATGAACAATAGTGGCCTATGAACCCTATGCCATATTTAGATTTTATTATAGAGAAATTCATGGTTATACAATCATTTTTTTAATTAGTTTCCTCAACTCAAATTTCATTGTAAGACAATTTTGCTCATATAAATGAAATTATTGTTTTCTAAAAAATATATCTAAATTTTTCTTGTATTGTAAGAGTGTTTAAACTTTATATTAATTTAAGCCTAATTTTGGTGAATAACAGAAAGTTTTAGAGTAATTTATAGATTGAAAGCTGATTTTTTTATAGAGTCATTTAGGTGAATATTCATATAATTTTTGGAAATTAGGTGAATAACCATATGATTGTTGGAATTAAGAAAGTAACTATAAATGCAGAGCAAAAATACGCAAGTACCATCAACACATTAACCAAGTGAAGAGTGAGATGACATGGGTGACATGACATTTAATGCAAGTGATATCTTTGAAGAAGACATAATGTGTTTATGTAATACGCTCACCAAGCGTATTAAATGCAAAATATCTAATGGATATTTTAAAAAATTTTAGTTGCGATAATGATTTTATTATCACTACAATATTTTATTATTGTTAACCAATATGTATGTATATATGTTAACCAATATATTGTAATTTTAATTTAACAATTATGATATAATTAAAACCTTAATTTTATAGTATACAATTTCTTGAAATTATTGTAGGATATGAATGCATGTGGTGGGCTTATATGAATAGTTAACGATCGAGTTAGAGGGATAACATATGTGGTAGTAAATTAAAGTATAGGTTAATTAGATAATATATGTGTTAGCAGATATTATATATATTTATCAGTTAATATATATGTTAATCACGTACTCAATTCGACCTAGAAGATAAACAATAATTACAATCATTTTATGGGTTTTTAGCTGATTTCCATAGATGAAGAAGTGATCTTCAATCATATTCCCAACCTTTATAACTTTGACCAATCAAAGAATGAAGAACTAAACAAACAAAATTATTCAAAGCAATTATGAAAAAGTAATCTAATTGACTCAGATTCAATCTAAAATACGCATAAGAGTATGATAATTTAACAAATTATCTTTTGTTTTCGAAAATAAAGTTTCAAATATGTTTGGACTTTGTTGTGTGAGAAAGAGTGCGAGTGAGAGTGTGAGTGAGATAAATAATAAAGAGAGAAAGAGAAAACATTAGAGAAGAGAGAAGAATGGGAGAAAAGAGAATATGAAAGAGAAAGAGTGGAGATTTGATATCTAAAACATGCATTAATTAGAGAGAGAAAAATAGCATATCAATAATAGTGGTAGGAATGTTAGAAAATGAACAATAGTGGCCTATGAACCTTATGCCATACATGGATTTTACTATAGTGAAACTCATGGTTATACAACCAAATTTCAACACATTAAATGAGTGATATATTTTGTTAGAAAGAAAATTTGTTTATTACGCTAATTAAATGTGTTCAATGCGCATTTAATGCAGAACATCTATTTCATATAATTTTAAAATTTTACTTGCGATAAAAGAATGAAAAACTAAACAACCAAAACTATGAATCTAAAAAAAAAATAATTGACCTAAATTCACTCTAAAATACACATAAGAGCATGATAATATAAAAGATTTGCTTTTGTTTTGAAAATATAGTTTCAGTTATATTTAGAAATTTTATGTGAGAAAGAATGAGAGTGAGAGTTTAGTGTGAGTGTGAGAAATAAATGAGAGAGAAAAAAAACGTGAAAGAAGAAAAAAACGAGAGAAAGAGAATATGAGAGAGAAGGGTGGGAGAAGAAATAAAATGTAAGAGAGAAAGTGTGGAGATTTAATCTCTCTTACATGCATTAATTAGAAGAAAAAAGCATATTAATAATAGAGAAAGAAATGTTTAAAATAAACAATAGTGTCATGTGAATCTTATGCCCTACATGGAATTAACTAAGAGAAACTTATGATTATACAACCAAATTTTTTTAAAAAAAAATTTGCTCCCTCAACTCTTATTCCCTTGCAAAGACAATTTTGCTTTTATATCTCACATTTTTGGTTTTTACAAAAAACAATAATAATAAACGAGTTAACAAGCCAATAACAATAATATCAAAAATCTTATAGTTAGCATTAAAAATATGTTTATAAAATAATAGTTATAATATTAAGCATAGAATTTTTATTTATAATACAATAACATTGATTTGGCTGAGAATAGTTTGCAATAAAATCATTCATAATCATGCAAAATTCTTTTCTCTGAAAATTAATGGTAAATCTCACCACCAACCAAAAAACAAATTATATTCTCTATGTTTTCAATTGAAATTTGGTAGAATTTTTAAATTATGAACCATTGCTAACTTAATCGGCTTAATGCTGCATAGAATCGTCAATTACATACCAATATAAAAAAAAGTTAGTATTAACTGAGATTCAGTTGAGAGATAGCAAAAATTGACAAAATTGTCTAATTGATTTACCAATCACCACCGAAATGGAAGATTGTAGTATGGAGAACAATCTATCAAACACATATAATACGAATTTCAAGAAAATGTTGTTTTTTTTCCAAACAAAAGAGCAGTTAAAATCGACATTAAACTTATCTCTGAACATGAAAACTACAAGAGAGATTAATCTCATATACAAAAACTGAGGGCTCAATTATGATATTGATTTTGTTAGATGTGATGCTCGAATCATAGACAAAATTTGCACAATTATAAGAGCTTATTACACACTACAATTTATATGTTAGATATTATATCTATTAGTTACAGAAGTTACCTTACTTACATTAACCTAGAACGTTCATCACCTCTATATAATTCTATTATTATTTTTATGTGTATTTCTGTGATGAGAAACACATCTTATATGGTATCATAATATGTTTAACATCCTCCATATCTCTACCACTTTATTTTTTCCTATACTATTTGTTTTTTATCATCACAACCACACAAGCTGAGATCATTGATACCACTCATCAATCCGTTTTGAATGTCAAAATACCTAATGTCACTAAACTCAACTTTATTAACTATCTTTTGTGGAGTCTTCAAGTCCATGTCCTTCGCGATAGCTATGGTTTAACGACATTCCTTAACAGATCTACAATACCACCTGAAGTCACGGTCATTGTTAAAATGACAGTCATGGTAGAGTAGAATGTCGTCAACACCACCTAAAGTAGTGGCATTATCATCTCGATCATCTAGCAGAAGCAAACATGGTATTCAACAATGTCAAGTCCAAATTTATTCTTCTTCATTCCAATAACACCTCATCACAATTGTCTTGTACTAACTATGCTATTAATAAAAGCCATAATATTTCATTATCTCAGTCCAACATTCCTTAACCCATCCTCTAGAATATACTTTTACAGACTTATAAACATAGCCTATCACCTTTGTTGATAACTACAAACAATATATTGGCCTCATCGACCATTCCATAAGATACACTTGGCTTTATCCCCTCAAAACAAAATTCCAAGTCAAAGAAGTCTTAAATCATTGAAGAATCTTGTTGAAAGCCGCTTCAATTACATGATCAACATGTTATAGTTTATACCCTAAGATGGTGAATTTGTCGCCTTATAATCTTTTCTATTTGATGTTGCCATATCCCATATATTCTCTATTTCTCACACTCCCAAACACAATAATGTGTTCGGAAAAAGCATAGTCATGTCGTTGAAACAAGGTTATTTGTTCTGGCACACGCTAGCAGCTTCCCAAACATCTATAAGACTTATGCTTTTCCCACTATAACTTATCTCATAAGTCACTTTTTAACCAAATTCTTAGCCACAGACTCACCATTTCAACGACTCTTTTTCACCACCCCAATCTACTCCAAGCTCCACATCTGTGGGTCTCTTTCCTTCCTGAATATGACCGTGTCAACACCTCAAACTTGAGGACCAGTTTATTCCCTATGTATTTTGGGGTTATTTCACCACTCAGAGTGCATACATGCGTGTCCATATTAATTTTGATCCCCTCTTTGTCTCATGCTATGTCCAATTTAATGAAACATCATTCATGTTGTGTCATCTCTCCCCTACTTCATTTTTAACGATAAGCTCTCATGCTCAAACTCCATCAGTCAAAGCAATTCCAATATGCTTGCAACTTATACACATGTTACCAACATCATCTTCCTTCATTGTTACCCTCCTTGTCGATCTTTCCAGGAATAGTCCAGTGGTAAGAAATCGTGACAACACCACTGTCAACTATCCTTCATCGACTCTTCCTCTTATTGATTTTGAGACAACTTGTATCATGTCTCAAAGTGGGCCTATATTTGGCTTATTTCTTAATTGTTGGATCCTCTTTGTATTCAGGTCCACCTTCACAATAAGTAGATACAGATCTCTCAGGCCCACTAATGTACGTCCATTTGATGCTTAACCCAACATCAATACAATTGATGCCCAGTCCAACATCGATCTAATTTCTAGTTAATTTAACATTAATCCAAAAATTTCCTCTACAACAGACCTAGACGATTTACTCCCTATGACGTCCCTCAACACATCCGATGCAAACTCATCGGAAAAAAAAATCCTGTAAGCCAAGTCCCAAATTTAATCTCTCAACCTCCAAAAGCCACTTAATTCTTACCCAATAATGAGCTTGGAAGGTACGAATCTCGTCTCACTATTAAGGGCTTCAATCAACAACTTGGTCGAGATTGTATAGAAACATTCAACCATGTGATAAAATCTCTAACAATCTAAATTATTTTGGATGTTGTTGTCTCTCGTTCATGGCCAATTGTACAGCTAGATGTCAAAAATTCCTTCTTGTTAGGAACAATCACAAGGCTTTGTCAATCGCAGTCATTCTAAATATATGTGTCAATTGAGAACAAAAATTTACGGTCTCAAACAGACGCCAAGAGCATGGTGACATTGAGTTATAGACATATCTTTTAAGTCTTGGGTTTAAGAACTCAATAGCTAATACATTAAATTTTTTCCTACAGATTATTAATCATCTTATATATCTCTTGGTCTATGTTAGTGATATATGTATCACATACAACAACTCATTAGATATTCAATACATCCTTATTCTCTTGGCTTCAAGTTTTTCCATCAACAACCCTGAGGTTCTCAATTATTTTCCTGGTCTTGAGGCACACCGTACAAAAGATGAACTACATCTTTGTCAAAGGAAGTATATCTTTGATTTACTTCACAAACATAACATGGCATTGTCCAAACTCATGACCACACCTATGGAAGCACATCCCAAACTTACCTTTACTACTAGTGAACATCTTATTGACCTTACAAACTATCATTGTCATTAAAAGTCTCTGATACATAACATTCACTCGACTTGACATAGCCTATGACATGAATTCTTTTCTCTCAGCTCATGTACAAACCACAGAGTGATCACTGCCAAGCCTCCAAGTGTATTTTACGGTATCTCACTGGCACAGTTTCCCATGGTATCTTTTTAGCACAAAATAATATGTCCCCACACGCTTACCCTGATGCAATTGGGCATGTGAGACAAATGATTATGTCTTCACAAATGGGTATATTGTCTATCTGGATCACACACTGTTATCATGGTCGGCCAAAAAACAAAATGAAGTTGTTCGGTCCTTAATGGAAGCCGAGTACAAATTGTTGCTAGTGCAACTGTTACGCTTCATTGTTTGCAAATATTATGATTGAACTTCACCTCAAGATCTCAATAGTTCATGTCATCTACTATGGTAATGTCAAAGCAACATTTATATGTACCAATCCTATTTTCTACTCCTGCATGAAACAAACTGCTCTCAACTACCACTTTATAATGGGTCAAGTTCAAAATGGCATCCTTTGTTTCTTATACATCAATACACAATCGGCTAGCTAATGGTTTCACGAAACAACTACTCATAACACATTTTTTGGACCTTTGAAACAAGATGGGTGTAAAACTAGATCCTCCATCTTGTGGGGGGTGTGTTTAGGATTTGATTACACACTATCATTTATTTGCTAAAATATTATATCTCTCAATTATAGAATTTACTTTACTTAACCTAGAATGTTCATCACCTCTGTATAAATCTATGTGTATTGTGTGTATTTGAATAATGAGAAACACATCTTATTCAAGGGACAAGATAATAAATGCTTAAGGAGTTGGTATAACATTATAGATTAAAAAGTTGGTATGTTATTTCTAATTTAAGGTTTTTTTTTGAAATTTTAAATTTATTGATCAACAAAAATATATATGCAAAGATGGTAGTAAGAGTTTAAGAATAACCAATATTTAATTTCTAATAATAAAGAATTAGATGATCAAATTCTACGAATCTCGAACCACCTTCTAAGAACTTTGTCAATTGTATATCAATGAAAAGATGCGATTGCGTAGGACTTTGTCAATCGTGTGAATAAGAATTGGGATCGTTGAGCCTTGTTTGCCATGAACATGGAGGTTCCGATCACGTCACACATAGTGGATCAATAATTGAAAGATCATTTTGATCAAAGTCTTGTCTAACAAGCTCATGTTATAATGCAAGAGTGAAGCTAACGTATCAGACCAGTCAGGTGTGATGACATTGCCAAGTAACCCACTGGCTTAATGCCACCCAGATTGGATAGGTGAATGGACATACAAAGAAGAGATGATCACGTGATTCATCCCTCTCTCCACAGAAAACACATGCATATGTTAAAACCCAGAACCACATTTGAACACATGTTGAGAGGCGATCCCTTATAGCTAGCCAAGACATAAAAGTGTATCGAGGTACCTTTTGTGGGAACCAGATGAGCTTGCTCCATTGTTTTTTGGTATTGTGCACACAGATATGTTCCCGAGTTTTTTTTTGATGAAAAACTGGGCTTAAATGCTGCAAGTGAATGGTGCCATAACAAGATATTAGAGCCCAATTCCATGTGTGGTAGTGTTTCATTGCAAAGCTGTGATGTGAGAAGTGCAAACCTACGAGTATCAGCTGAACAGAAGTTCTAACCAGATTCAATACATGCATCAGAAACTCATGCAGTCCGTGGTAAACCAAAAGTACTGAGTACAACTTGCTCCAGCTACATCCATTAACTTTCCTGCAACACTTCAATTGAGAACCAAAAAAAATGCATTCCAACAAAACTGGATATTGATCTTAATGAAAGGATAAGCCTCCTCCCTTAACTTTAAAAGCTTCCACAGGACCCATGACCCTTGTGTATTATCTTTAGCATCCTAAAAAGAAGCATATCAAAGTAGATAGTGCTTGGTCCAAGCGACCCACAGTGAATCAGCTTATGACCAGACGTCGAATCAGCTCTTTTAAGTTTTTATTTGGTTTATTATGGCATCTCCAACATACCCTCAAACCCTCAAATTTTGAGGTTTTTGCAAATCCAACAAACCCTCAAAACCTCAAAATTTGAGGTTTTGAATTAGTGCACCCTCAAATTTGAGGTTTCACTATTAAACTCTTAAAACTATTTGATATTTATTAGTTAGTCCTTCGATTTGTATGCAACTTTAATTTTGCTATCAATAAGCACACTAATAAATATCAAAGTTCTTAACTTTAAATATATATTACATAACATTAAAAATGTTTTACAAATAGAAAATACATAATTTTTTTTAATACAAATTACAATAAATTTTAAGACAAATTGCAAAATGAAAGACAAATTACAAATTTTGAGACAAATTACAATTTTTTTTAAAAAAAATTTTAACATTTAAAACAAATTACAAAATTCACAACACTAATATTCAGGTAAATTTGATCTGGTACCTCCAATATCACCAAAATATTGTTCATAAACATTTGGAGTAATAGGAGGTTTTTGTTGGTTGTTCTTGATTTTTTTTGTATGATTCTTGCTTTATAAGATCGAAGAAACTCAAGTGTATTAACATAATCAATAGTGTTTACATTGGTTAGCAATATATTATTTTTCATCTCACGTTCTTTTAAGGCGAATTTTTTTGCTTTGTTCTGCATACGAAAATTCTATAATTCATAAGTCTTTTCTCTAGGTGATGCACTTTGTTTTAGCGTATAGTGTACTTGATGATGCCACAGACGAATACATCAAGATAAGAGGGTCCACAATAACTGAATGCATGAACCGCTTTTGTCGAGCAATTGTTGGCATTTTCTCAGAGTGGTATCTCAGGTCGCCAACAGCAGAGGACATTGCTAGGCTTCTCAATATTGACCAACAATGTGGATTTTCCGGAAAGCTGGGTAGCTTTGATTGCATGCATTGGAAGTGGAAAAATTGTCCAATTGGTTGGGCAGGACAATTCAGTGGTCGTAGCAGAGCACCTACAATTATTCTTGAAGTAGTTGTAGATTATCATCTATGGATATTGCATGCTGATTTTGGTATACCAAGAAGCAACTACGACATTAACGTTTTGAAGTCATTAAATTTATTTTCAAAACTTGCTCAAGCAACTGCTTCTCCAGCCAATTACACTATTCAAAGAAAAGAGTATACTATGGGTTATTATTTAGCTGATGGCATTTACCCAAAATTGTCAACTATTGTTCAAAGTATAAGTAATTTTCAAGGTCCAAAGAAAAAATTGTTTGCAGCACAACAAGAAGCATGTCGAAAAGATGTTGTACATGTGTTTGGAGTTCTTCAATCTAAGTTTGCTAGCGTAGTAGGATCAGCACATTTTTGGCAAAAAGTAAACTTCCATGATATAATGACGGCATGCATTATAATGCATAACATGATAATCGAGGATGAACGTTATATCATGAACCAATCACAGATTCAAGATTAGCACCAGAGACACCAATTGAAATGGCGGTAAATGAAAATACCCGTTTTCAACAATTTTCAGCTTGCAATCTAAAAACAAAAAATAAATTAGAGACTCATTTTTCCCTTCGAAACGGATTATCAATCATATATGGGAGCATTACGAAAATATTGATATTGATATTTAGTATTGATATTTCTAACTCTATAATTTTAGTTTATGTGTTTTATTATTATAATTGTAATTTTTAGTTATCAAGTAACTTGATATGTTCATAATATTGTGTGTACTATTTTTAATGTATGTATTATGTTTAATTATGAATTTTTATCATTATTTTAAATTTTTATTAATGTTATGGGATTTATAGTGCAAATTATTAGTAGTTTTAAGGTTTTTTTCAAGACTATTGTTGGAGTTCACACACCTCAAAACCTCATTTTGAAGTTTCACCACTCTCAAAATGAAGATCCTTATTAAGGGTATCTCTAACAAAGATCCTTATTTTGAGGATAGTGAAACTTCAAAATGAGGTTTTGAGTTGAGTGAACTCCAATAATGATTTTCAAAAAAAACCTTAAAACTATAGTAATTTGTACTATAATCCCTAACATTTATAAAAATTTTAAATAATGATAAAAATTCATAATTAAACATAAAACATACATTAAAAATATTACACACAATATTAGATGAGAATATAAAATTACATGATACTTAAATATTACATGTATGATAATAAAACACATATACTTTTGTAAGTTGTATTAAAAAATTTGTATAAAAATTTGTAATTTATCTAAAAATTTATTGTAATTTGGTTTTTTTTTAATTATGTATTTTTTGTTTGTAACACATATTTTTGATGTTATCTGATATTTCTTCAAAATTAAAAACTTTGATTTTATATTAGTGTGCTTATTTGATCTAAAACAAAATTCAATAGCAAAATTAAAGTTACATACAAATCAAATGACTAAATAATAAATATCAAATAGTTTTAAGGGTTTAAATAGTAGAACTTCAAATTTTGAGGTTTTGAGGGTTTGTTGAATTTGGAAAAACCTCAAAATTTGAGGGTTTGAGGATCTGTTGGAGATGTCCTAAAAATACCCATAATAAAATATGTTTTTTTCAACATGCTAATAGTCTTTAACCTTACTAAATAAAAATGTGTTTTTAGTGTTAATATATTAAGTTTAGAATATAATTTCATATATACTTAATTATTCTATTTTTATCCTTTGCACATAAGTGCTCACAGCCTAATGGAGTTTTTCGGCTAATATTTTCATCTCTTCGACAGTGGTGAAGGTTAATGTGTTTCGGTCTTTTTGGCTTTGTTAGGCTTTCTTCTTCATCTTTCTGTGATGTCGTTAATGTAGCGTTAAAGTTTTCTTCGACGTCGTCGTGGTCTGAGGGTTGTGTTCCTTTTCTTGTGGTTCACGTTTCCTTCTCCTCACTATGGCTACGTTTTTGTCTTGGTTGTTCTCCCTTTGTTATAGTGATGGACTTATGGTACGTGTTGTTTGTTTCAATACTTTTGGTGGATTCTGGTTTGTTGCTAGCTCGTGCGGTTATTGGTGATCGTAAGATCTTTTCTTTTATTTGGTGTGTGATGACTCTCATGATTTTCTCGGCTATGGTTTCTTTCTACGATTACGTTCGAGGTCTTGGTTCGTTGGTGTTGAGTTTTTACCCTTCGTGGAGTTATTTCCCGGCGAGTGATGGTGTCCTGATTTCAAATTATTTGATGTTAGGTTGGTTCCGAAGTTCATGCGTTTTAAAATTTGATTTTTTAGTTTGGTTTCTATTTTCATGGTGTGATATTTGATCACTTTCATTAAGTCTCCATGTGCAACTAGGTTTACATGGGTTTATTTATATCTTTGGTTTTGGATTATCGTTTATCTTCTCTGTCTCGTTATTCCTTTTGACTCTCTCTCCCGTATTTGTTCTTAGCTTCTTTCATCTTGAGATGACGTTTTCTAGTTCTTCTTCTCTTTCACCCATTAGGGTTCTTTTTTTCGACAATACTGAATTGATTAAGGGTTTTAGCAAAATTCTTCTCGGCCACTGTTTTAATCCTACTGTCTAGGATGTGGGTGCTTTTCTCATCCGCTTTCCAAAGATTTTAGAGAATGGAAAATTGGGTACGTGGTTTGGATTTAGGTTTTGGCAAGTTCCAATTTGACTTTGAGTCTAAGGAAGACATTGAAGAAGTGTTGCAGTTCCGTCCTTTTCACTTTGATTATTGGATGGTCACCTTGGTTCGATGGAACCCTGTTGTGGATTTGGATTTTCCATCATTGATCGTCTTCTGGATTCGAATTCTTGGGCTTCCTGGTCAGTACAGAGCGCATATTGCTTTTCAAGCAATTAGAGAGTCTTTGGGTATAGTTTTAGAGATCGATATGGACTTTGGTCGTGTTAAGGTCGAAATTGATGGTTTGAAACCTTTGATTTTCGAACACCATGTTGAGTTTCGTAAGGGAGAGTTGATCAAGATAGGTTTCGAGTATGGTCGTCTGGTTGGCTACTGTGGCATATGCTCGAGTTTGTGCCATGCTTCTGCAAAGTGTCCTTTGGCTCCTGAAAAGGAGGTTAAGAAAGAAGAAGATCTTCATAAGGGGTCAACTTCTGATGGTAACTTGAGTTACAAGATGGTTGTGGCTGGTCCAAGTTCGAAGTGGCAAGTGGTAGATCGGTCTCGTCGTGGCAGTGATTGTCCTCCCTCCTATGATGTTAGGTTCTCAAATCGCCCTCCTCGTGGTTCTTTTAATCCTTCTCGTGGTGGTCGAGTTTCTAGTGGCTATGTTTCTGGTTCTTGTAATGATAAGGGTAAGGCTGCAGCTAATGGTTCTGAAGGTGATGCTCCTAAGATCCCTAAAGGTCCTTCGGATTCAAAGCTTCATGAAGAAGAGGTTCACGCTGTCCTTGATGTTCCATCGGTTGATGTTGATGATGTTGCTGCGACTAATTCTTTGGTTCCATCAAGTGTGTTTCCAAGTCTCGTCATAGGCTGTTCCCGGAAGACTTGCCTAACGCTCATGGCTCTTCTATGGCGGAAGGAATGGAGTGTGATACGAATCATGATAGTTCGCATATGGATGCTGATAACAAGGTTTTCAAACCCCTCTGTGTTATCAAATCCTCGTAGTACTTGAGGTATCAAACCAAATAAGCGTGTTGCTAGCACTAAGGGTATTCTTAGGCTATCTAATTCAAGCGCAATCTAATCAAAGCTAGAAGATTCGAGCAGACAAAACAGAGTAGGCTGGAAATAGAGCATAAAACATAAAAAATGAGCAATGGAAAGGAAAACAGAGCAACAACTACAGTCGAAATGCAAGTGGCAGAGCTAAGATATAAACAAATTGAGGAGGGGTCTTGAGGAGTAAGGGTCATTGATCTCAGCAGTCCTAGTGACTAATCACATATCCAAAAACCTAATGGGGTGATCTCTAAGCCATAGATAACAACAGCAATCAGAGTCACTCTCATGAATTCTAACCTTCTCTTAGCTATAGTCAAAGCCATTCTCATGGTGACTACAGCAGGGAAAGCATTAAGAACTAT
>OVAX01000268.1:0-96986 GCA_900406405.1 Lepidium africanum | reverse complement strand
ATGGATGCAAGATTAGCTATAATAGAACTATAAAATATGCTAAAATGAATACACATCACTTGTCTACAGCGTTGTAGTATTTTGCTAACAATTTCTACTTTATTTCCTTCCTAGAGTTTTGGAATCAGCTCTGTGATTTCGTTGTTGCTATTCAAGCACTTGTCATATCTTGGGTCGTTGGTCTGAGAAGTAGGTAATCAATGGTCTATGGTCCGACCCCTCAAAGCTAAGGTACTCACACCAAGGCTTTGGGAATGTATTGAGCTATGTTCCATTTGCTATAGACCTATTTAAACTACAATGTACTAGGGATCCCTTCTATAACCTCTCCAAGATAGATGGTTGCCTACTGCTTGGAGATCATAGAGGTCATTCTTGCCAAAGAAACACCTGAAGTCTTCAAAGGAATTTTCAGGTTTGGGCTGTCCTCCTTGTTTCTTAGCATTGAATCTGATTTCGTGAAAATCCCCAATAAGTAGGCATGAAGCATTCCTAACTTCTAGTAAGTTTTTCATTCTTTCCCATATTTCTTTCATATTATGTCTTTTTGGTGCTCCATAGATGAAGAAAGTGTAAAAAGTCTGGCCTTTGTGTTTTATTCTTGTATGTCAATATGATTGTGACATCGAAATCCTTTTTCTAAAACAGGGCCAATCCGTCTCTACTACTAGCTTGGGGAGGAAGTAGATAATGATTTCTTGAAGGATAAACAATGGAGAGACCTGAAAATTTGATCATCAGAGTTTCTCGTCTCTGAGAGAAATAGTAAATCAGGTTGGAGATCAGCAGCTATCTCTTTGATTCGCTAGACTATAAAGGGATTCCTCAACCCCTAACAATTCCAGCTTGCTATGGCTACAGAACAAGCTTCGATGGATCTTGAAAATCCATTGCTCTCCTCGATGTTGTAGTGTTATGTTTTTGTGCCCTCTGCATACCCATCATGGAGCTCTCACATTCCTCTCTTATTGCATATTCAAATAGATGATTAGTTTCCCTAGCATATTTCCTTGTTCTTGCAGTGGTGAATCCAGGTGAAAAGTTTGGTGATCTTTGGTATTGGAGGATTCTTCTCTTCTTTGAGTTTACATCTAGTATCATTTTGGGATTGTTCTGGATTTTCTTTTTTAGTGGTGGCCTTCCCGGTTCCTTTTTTGGAGGATTTTTCTTGCCAGCTTGGCTGAGGTCTTGTGTTGGTACAGTTTCCGAGAGTTGAGGTTCCACAGCAGGGCCCAGGCGAAGGGTGGCTGAGACTCTTTCCATCATGGTGGGTTTCTCTACTTCCTGTTCCATTAGATCGATTTGTCTCATTTTTTCCTTGGCCATGTGAGCTGCTGCTTCAACCAATACTTTATCTATTATTTGTCAAGACTATTTAAAATCTAATTTTAAAAATACTATTTATTTTCTTATTTTATTTATTAAAAGTTAAATTTTAATTAGGTAAGGGTATTTTGGTAGCTATACATGCAAAACGTTTTTTAGAAAGTTATTTTAGCAATTTATAAATTTTTAGGTTATTTTAATAATTTATAATTATAAGTGGGTTACTGTGGTAAATTTCCTTAAAAAAACACTTCATCGTTTCTTTTTCTAGATGGGAAAATGACTCTAATAGTCCTAATTAAAGAATAGTTGACTTAGCTACTCCTTAAGTGATTCTTCTACTCTTATTCCTTTTTTTATACCTCACGTTACCCTTTGATTCTTTGTGGATCCTGATTATTTTTTGTTTTATTAAATAAATAAATAAGAAATTCAAAAAAAAAAATAATTGATGGTCGGTTGTTTGGTAGATTACGTACGAGGATCAGATTAAATAAAAATTGTCTCCATCAACAAAAACCATCTTCAACCAATCCCAACAAAATATTATTAGGGTTTCTTCATTATTCTCATTGAAGAATACAAAGAACGTGAACCAGTCCAATTCTTCTCACACGTAAACGGATCTTCGTCTCATGTAAATTGATCTTCTTCTCACGTAATTTAGGATCGTCCTCCGACGCCCGTCCACCTCCGACATCAAATCTGGCGATGGAATATATCATGAGTGAGATACTTCCTTCTTCACAAACGGATCATTGACCAACATCTTTAACTTCTTTACCTTTTAATCTCAATTTATATTGATATCCTTATCTCCTCTGCATATAGACATGGAATCAGAGAAGTGTGAAGCATAAATACGGATCCACTTGAAGACATTGAAAGAGCTTACAAGAATCAACTAGTTATCAGTCTTTTTTCTTTTTTGGATCTCCTTCGTTCTGCTTCAAATCGATTCATTTTGTCTGTTATTTTTTTCTTTTTAATATGTGACACATCAATTAAGTATAGAAGAAAAATACTGACGAATATGTATATATATATATATATATATATATATATGAAGATTATGAAGACGTGTGTATATATATCTTCTTTCTCACACTTTTTTCTTTATTTGGAGGTTTGAGATTAGATCAGAATAGAAAAATATATAACCCACATTCCATTGGTAACTAAATTAACATATTATAAAGAATAAAAAAATAAAAAATATTAGATAATATCAATGGATCTTGTCGTACAAGTCCGATAATGGTTGTTTCTATTATGTTGTTTAATTTTGTTGTTTTTATTATATCATACAAGATTAATTATGTTGTTTCTATTATGGTTGTTTTGTAGATATAATGATTACAACAGTTATTCATTTAGATACTAGTGGATGTTATGTTGGAATCGAAGATGGGTATCGATGGGATTCGAAAGGTGCTAATTATTATGCTTTAACGTTCAAGACATTGATTATTGAGGATATAACTTACTCGGTTTTAGATGAAAGGATAAGAAAGACGCTTATTGTTGATAATAGCGGAAAGATAAAGATGAGTTATATCCAATTGGTTGGGGAAACAAATAAACAATCGTATATTTTGGATGATGAGGATGTCGAAAGTTATATATATAGCATGAATGTGGGTCAACATAGAAGTATTTTTCATGTAAAAAATAGAGAAGTGCTGTGAAGAAAATATTAGAGCAGAGCTAGAAATTTCATTTGGTATGAACTATGATGGTAGAGATAACAGTGTCATTACTGTATATGAGGAAGGAAAAGAACACGAGGAGGATCAATTGGGAAGTGTTGGCGAGAATATAAGAAATAAAGATTTAGTTGTTTTTAATGCGATGTGGAGAATGATGGATATGGACCTAATGATCATTTTGAATTGCCTTGTGATAGAGAAGAAGAAGGAGTAGAAGGATCTCAGTGTGTTGAGGAATGGGAGGATGGTACGGGTATGGAATTAAACAAAGAATTTGGGTGCAAAAAGCAAGTGCATGATTTGGTCTTTATGGCATCTCATCAATTGTGTTATGGCTACGATGTGTTGAACTCGGATAAGTGGAGATATGTTGTAAGATGTCATTAACGAGGTTGTAAGTGGTACTTACGTGCACCTGGACCACAAGGAAGTGATGGTAGTTTGTTGGTTAAAGTGCACCGTAAGATGCATTATTGTTCTCGGGTATTGGCGAGTACATCAAATGTTAAAAGGAGAGGATCCTCAGATTTGGTTGCTGAAATTCTGAAAGGTGATTATCTTGGTGAGTTAGATACTACATATGCTAAATCTCTTGTGGGGTTGTGCAAAGCAAGGTAAGAGTGAATGTGTCGTATAGAACTGCTTTGAGAGGGAAACATAAAGCTTTGTGTGTTGTGCGTGGAGATCCGGAGGAAAGCTATAAGAGGTTGCCATCCTATTTGTTTTTCTTGGAGAAGAAAAATTTAGGTACGGTAGCAAAGTTGGTTTTGGACAAAGAAAACCAGTTCAAGTATTTATTCATCGCACTGGGAGCTTGTATTGAGGCTTTCAATGGCATGAGGAAAGTGATTTGTGTGGATGCAACTGTTCTTAAAAGTGTATATATCGGTATTCTTATATTCGCCACTGCTCAGGATCCGAACTATCATCATTACCCGATTGCGTTTTCTGTAGTTGATGGTGGGAAAGATGCAAGCTGGAATTGGTTTTTCACTATGCTGAAAAGCGTCGTGCCAGATGATTATGAATTGGTGTTTATTAGTAATAGGAATCCTTTCCTCATCAAGGCAACTACTGAAGTGTACCCAAGAGCGCGGCATGGATATTGTGTATTTTACTTATCTCAAAATATGAGAACAAAGACTTCGAACATCCACAAAGAAAGTGTTGCTAAGAGATTGAGGGAGTTGGGACAAATTTATACAAAGGCTCAATTTGAGCGGGAGTATGCGGAATTAAGAAGCAAATATCCTAAAGTGGCTGATTATTTGGATGAAAGTGTAGACGTTGACAAATGGGCTCGGTGTTACTTTCCTGGAAAAATGTACAACATAGGAACGACAAATAGTACATAATCATTGAATAGCGTATTCAATGAGGCGAGTAAGTACTCTTTACTAGTCATGATTGATGTGATTTCTAAGAAAATGGGAGAGTGGTTTAACAAACATCATAATGATATTGCGCTGGAGTACATAACTCACGGAAATTGGTTCTATTTGTGAGGAATAAATTACATCGCTTGTGCCAAGAGGCGACATACTTAGACGTGCAAGAGCTAAATGTGTTCATGGGCGAGTACGTAGTCCTTGGACGAGATGTGAAGTCATGTTTCGTAAATTTAAAGAATAAAACTTGTGCTTGCATGCGCTTTGACACAGACAAGTACCCTTGTGTGCACTCAATAGCTGCTCAACGCATATACATGGAGAATCCAAATAGAAGAGAAGATAGATTTCTCTATCAATTGTGCTCAAAAGTTTATATAATGGATGTTTCGACGTTGGCTTATAACAAAGTCACGGCAACTTATAACAAAGTCGTGGTTACTCGGACTGGAAAGCAACAGTAATTTAGATTGAAAAACAAAGGTAACTCAGATTGGAAAGCAACGGCAACTCGCATCATGTCGTGTTGTTAGTAGATTGATTCATCATGGGCCTCGTATCTCATTGGATCCTACCTTACCAGATGGGCCGAGTCAACTCTACTTTTGACGGCCCAATGACTCGACTCGACCCACGAAGTTGAGTCACCTATCTTTCTTAGGTTTTTGTATTTACTTTTCAGGTTTAATGGGGGATTAGTATAAATACTTCTTTTGCGTTACGAAAACTTTTTATCTAAGTTTCAATGCTGCTCCAGAAACCTTTTTAGAAATTTTTGTTGTTGTAATTACAAAAAAAGATTTCACTTTTCTTTAATCTAAGTTTTAATTCAGTTTCAGTTTGCTTTCATTCTAAGTTTAATTTCTGAATTCCTTGATCATGTCATTCACTTTGATTGTTATTTTGATTGTTTCACCTATAATTTCTGAGTAGTTAACTTAAGGTTTTTGAGGGAATGGACTAGACCACCGTGGATCTTAAACTTATCTAGTCGTTTAAGAGTAGAATAGTATAGAACTCTTTTCTTTCAGTGCTGTTAATGCTTGTTTCTTTTTGATCAATTGAAATATGATCTTAGACTTTTAACTCCCGATAGTTGGGTTGAATTGTCTGATCCAACCGTCTCAGAAATTTACTTCCTTTGCTTAAGAGATTAATTTTCTAAGGTGTTTATTAGGTTCGTTTCAATTATTGCTTCATACCAGTTAGGTTGTGAAACGCTTATGATGATAAGGTCGGTTGATAGCTTTACTAAGATTGTTTACCACAAGAGTGGACTTAATAGTTATAGTTTGATTACCTAGAGATCTGCTCTGTTTGAGTTTGTTAAGCGATTTAGTGACTTTAAGTGAGACACTGGTCCATGATTCCGCCCCTTGAGAAATCATTTTCTCATCCATTGCTTAGTTATTTTTACTGCACGTAAATTCTGTTTCCTCCGCACTTGATTTCCACTGTTCTGTTAATTTAGAATTTCTTATTTAAGTTCATCTTTTGCTTATTTGATTGTTATTTCCTTTTCCCGTTGTTTCATCATTTAGGTTGATAGGTAACAAATCCTTGATTTGATTTGGCTTGAATTAGAGTAGTCTATCATATTTTGATCGCTAGTTACACTCCCACTTGGATTGACACATATTATACTACATCGGCATTTTAATGTAATAGGACTTGAAAACTAGAGTAAAATCTTGTTATCAGCTTCCACAACTTGACTTCCCGGCTAAGACAAAGAAGGATAAAGCACTCCACACCATTATCAAGAACCAACGTAAGATGATTAAGCAACTTGATGAGTTAAAGCGAATAATTAGGATGGTTACGGGTTACAAGTCGGATAAAGATACAAACAAGGGAACGAACGAGGTGGAAGACGTTGAGGAGCATGTGGATAAAGCTGTCGCTGGACAACCACAAGATGATGGATGGGATAAGCTTAATCATGATTCCAATGTCGCTGAGACATATGGGAACATCGCTCACTAGTTAAGGTACCAATTCACCAACTTTGTACATACTTTTTGATAATAAGGCTTATACACCCCTCTGTGTTATCAAATCCTTATAGCATATAAGGTTATCGAACCAACATGATGATGTTTAGCAGTCAATAATGCAATTAGATACTAGTTCAAGCCAGTATCAAGCAAGAGAGATTCAATTCTAGATGAAATATTAAGCAAGTGCTAAATCAAAATAGAGCAATCTAAAAACAGAGAATTGGTAGAAAAACAGAGCATTATGAACAAGAGCTATAAGGTGCAAATCAAGGGTTCATGAGGAGATATGGTTAATCGATTTCAGTAAAATCATGGTTATCTACTCTTATCTAGCAACCTAACAGGGTGATTTTGAGCTATAACAACTATGAATCAAGCATTAAAACCATTCTCATGGACAATGAACTCTCAATCTGAGATTGACCAAAACCAACTCTCTTGGTTCAAAACCAGATTGGCATTAAGCAAAGACTATAACAAGCAAATTAACCACTCTAAACAATAAGATCTGTTGAAGGAGCAGTAAATCTTAGATTAGAACTGAACTTGGCATTCTACCAAACACTTGGTGGGTGTTTGTTGCCTTGAGTTCATATTCCAATTGATCAGGTTGAAACAAGCATTAAGCACATCTAATCTACCAAAATCTGAGCAATACTAACCTAAACAAGAGAGACTACCATTATTCAACCTAGATCTAACCCATCTCCTCACTAACCCTAAAGAGATCTACTCACTAAGTATGGTAAGAAACATAAACACAGAAATAAAAGAGAAAGACATAGAGAGAATCATCATTAAAAACTAAGCAACTTTCACTAAACAACCATAAACATTGATTCAGCTCATAATCTAAGATCTTACACTAAAGAAGCAAATAAAACTAAGAATAAGAGAAAATGTGGCTGTTTAATCTTGCCAAAAAAGGTAAAAACGAGAATAGGGTTTTTGGGGGCTAAAGGGGTATTTATAGCCCCCTTACATTAGACCTAAAGTCGGTCAAAGAAAAAATAAAAGTCAAAGAAGTGAGCTACTCACAGGTCTAGGCGAGTGATCACATCGAGTTGTGTGTTTGTGAGTCATGGGACATGCTCACTCGTAGGAGCAATCGAGTAACTCCAGCGAGTGGCCTTTGTCTAACCAAGTTGAAACTTCCTCAAGTACTGCTCGCGAAAGACAACGAGTAGAGGCATCGAATTGTCTTTCATGAGTTGTAGATATGGCTTCACTCGCATTGGTCAGGTGAGTAGACAGAGTGAGCCAGTCATCTTCTTCATTTGGAGCCTCTTCTAATCCAAGTCTTGCCTCCAATCCGATCCTCCTCTTGCCTTTGGTCCGAAAGCACCCCGATTTGCTCCAACAAAGCTCCTGAAACTCTCCAATGCGATGCAAGTGAAAAGTATGCAAATGTGGACCTAAAGGACTCTAAAGTGATGCAAATACAAGGGATATGGATGCAAAACCGAATGATTAATGAACCTGAAAAGGACTAAAATGCAGACATATCAGTTTTCATTTTTCTTTTGCATTTTTGCCTTTTGTTGTTGAGGTCTCTCTTTCTTGTGTTTACTTTCTCATCGAGACGGTGAGAAGTAAGTCCAGGGGAGAGGACCTAGTTGCTAATGTTGATTTTAGTTGTGTTGTTTTCCATTTTCTTGAGTCAATTTTCATTTTTCAAAAAAAACATTCATAAAAAGCACAAAAACAAGCATATAGTTTGCATTGACATTTCATTTAAGATTGAGTCTTTAGAAAAATCTAGGTTTGCATCATAGTTTTCATATTCGGTTTTGGGAATTTTTTTGCTTGAGGTGAGAAATCTCGTTAGGTTATCGGTTAGTCACCATTGTGAGTTCTTTGAGTCGAAGTTGTGCCCCTTAGAAAATTGAGAGATCATTCACCCGAAATTCCTATGCTTACTCTATGTCTTAAGATAAGTTGGATTGATTTCTTTAATTGAACTTACTTTGCCAATTTAAGGCCTTGAGATGCATAGAATGCTTTCCTTCTTTGAGCTTACTATGGCAAATAACTAAAGGTAACCATTCTTCCAAATACAACTCATTCTATGATGCCTAAAGTGAGCGGAGAATGTGCGTAAACCCGTACATTTTTGTGTCTCATTGAGAAAGCGGAGAGTAGAACATGAAGCAACTCTCTCATTGGTGTGGATCCTTAAAAAGGACGTGAAGCAGGCCATTGATAGGTTGTGGATTCAAAAACCATGAGTTTGTGCTTAATTTGAACAAATATAAGAAAGGATTATTGTGCTTAATTGAATCTAAGTCATGCTAAGTTCAAGAAGTAGAATCATATATTCTTTGATCTCAAACCCCTGAAGAAGCCCGCACCACTAGAAATAAAGAATCAATTCAAGAGCCTAGAAATTGGTTTAGGGTGTAGGATATTTCGGAATTGGATGCTAAGTGATATGAGTACATTGTGGTTCTTAGAGGATGGGGGTTTACATGTGGAGTACAATCATAGCTTGGTGAGTTGTTCGTTTTTAGGTAAGAAATTCCCTTTCGTGTTTTCAAACCTCTTCTTCGGTCTTGTAGTTTGTTTGCTTGAGGACAAGTAAAAGGCAAGTTTGGGGAAGTTGATATATGTCATTATTAGCATGTTTTTGTTGTTTTTTTGCATCATTTTTATTCATATAGTTTGCATTTAGTCTCATTTTATATCACATTGTGTATAATTAATGCATTAAAGTCCTTAAGTTTTGCATTTGCATATTTTCTTGTTTTTGAGTCTTTTTAGGTGATTGGAGCAATTAACTTGGAGGTTTGGAGCTTAAGGGATGAAGCATGCATGCAATGGGATTGTATTAGAGGAAGAAGGATGGACAAAGAAACACTTGGCCTTGACATCAACCACTTGACCGAGGCCAATGGTCGATCATTGCACGCGGATGAAGCGGCCTCGACCATTCGTCCGAGGGCCACGACCCGATCCGAAGAAAATTGACCATGAACTGGCCTCGACCAAATGGTCGAAGGCCGCATCCAATCCTATCCATCTAAAGCTCCACAAACTGGCCTCGACCATATGGTCAAAGGCTATGTCCGAATCTCCGCGACTTGGCCTCAACCATCCGTCCGAAGGCCGCATCTGATGCCTTTTCACGGATCGACCCACGTCGACTGTATCCTCGACCTGACTACTCGACCACACGAAGACTCACTTGGACACTTGACACTTTCTTTATGGTTTGACATGGTTTGTCCCAGGTCAATCCGGTATACCTTTTTATGTTTTTAACCCTAATCATTGGGGTATAAGTACAAAGATTCAGATAATTAAACTAAGCTGAGCCACATTTTCATTTCTGTTCTTAATTTTCTTAAGTTTTTTTGCTTAGTTTCCAAGAACTCTTGAGAGAGATTTGAGAGAAACTTTGAAACCCATTTGGATGATTCTTTCGAGAATTATTTCTTTAATCAATTTTAGAATATCTTAATTTAATCTCATCTCTATTTCATCATGTTCATCATTTCTATTCCTTTCATTTTCTATTTCATAATGTGTGAGTAGTTAGTTAGAATGGTTTTAGGATTTGACTAGATCTAGGGTTGGGTTATTGTTCATTGATACATAGGTTGTTAGATTCCTTCTATTTAGGTGGTATTAATGCTTGATTCATCTTGATTACATGAAGAATGATGCTAGGAATTTCATCGCTCGAGAGGTGTTCGATGAAATTCCCAAGAGACCTAATTTAAAGCTATTCTTCATAGGCCTTCAAGAGATGATGTCTATGGGATTAGTGGTCTTAGTGGGCTTGTTGTTAATGCATTCTAATCTTTGAATTGGCAAATGAGAGTTTAGCTTGGTTCATTGCTTAGAATAGGGTTCATTGCCATGAGAGTGGGATGTTCCATCATTGATTGTTTTGTCTCATGCCCTACGTTGTGCTTATAGTAGAACCTTGTTGCATCTTTGTTCAATTTTCACTGCCCAAAATTGATTGTCATTTCCTTGAGCCATTCGTCTTTTAATCTTGATATTTGCTTGTTGCTTCGTTTGCTTGTTTTGCTTATTGCTTGCTTGGTTTAAGTTTGATTTCATTTAGTTTATGCTTGTTGCTAGGTTTATGCTTTGTGTGTGTTTGATCTTGATTCTTTTGTTTACCTCAATCACTCTCTATTGATCTCTCTAGCTTAATCTAGGATTCTCTTAGTCCTATTGTTGCCATTTCTAGGTTCCTTTGGGTTCGAACCTCAAGTGCTCACAATTACATATTTGTTGTGCATTTGTTGAAATTTTAATTGTGTTTGCTTAACAAATTAGTACTCATCACTGTGCCTGGGCAATGTTGTTGTAGTACACTCTAGAGTCACCCTCAAGAGATCACAACCTTTGGCTTCGCCTTAGGGTAGGTGGACTCATACCATCTCCAATGTCACCTTTGTCCGTTCCACCTTCCTCTTGACTATTAACATTCCGTCCGGCTTCCTCTACCGTAGGTGTGGTCGTGTCCAAGGATGGTTCAGGAACCTCTTGTGGCATATCTTCCTCATTGTGTGGGAGACTTGCCAGAGGTTTATCACACACATCACAATCCTATTCATGACTCAGTTGGGTAACCTTTGAGATTGTGCTCAAGTCACTGATCCCAAGCTTCTCAAGAAGCATGCGAAGACTCAAGGCACAGTCCGAGGCACTCTTAGTCAAGTCATGGAGATTTTTCTAATCTTTTTCCTTATAGTACTATTTGTCTTCCACAAACTTCATCTCTCTAGAGACCATGACGCGCCTTTCACACTTAAATCCCTTTTGGGTGGTTGAGTAGCCAATGAACATGCCTTTTGGGTGGTTGAGTAGCCAATGAACATGCCTTTCACACTCTTAGCATCAAGCTTCATCTTTTGTCCCCCTTGATTAAGTACAGAACAAACACAACCAAAAACATGTAGAAGGTTTGGTTGTATAAAGTACCTCAAATGGAGAAATGTCATGGAGCATTCTTGTGGGAATGCGGTTGATGAGGTAGCATGTCGAGATAATGGCATCACTGCAAAAACTCTTTGGCACATTAGCATGGAACATCATTGATATAGCCACTTCCATGAGGTGTCTATTCTTCCTCTCGGCTATACTATTTTGTTGGGGTGTATAGGGGCAAGTTGTTTGATGTATAATTCCATGCTTGACAAGGTTTTGTTTGAAAGCATGACTCGTATATTCTCCTCCATTGTCGGATCGTAGTATCTTAATTTTAGCACTATATTGAGTCAAAATATAATTTTGAAAGTTAGTAAAGGCTTCAAGAACTCGATCTTTGCTAGGTAAAAGTGTCAACCAAGTGAATTGTGATTTTTTATCTATAAATGTGACAAAGTATTTATAGTGTTCTCTAGATTCACAAAGAGAAGACCATACATCGGAATGAATAAGATCAAAACAATTTTCATAAATGGTTAAACACTTGGGAAATACCGATCTACAATGTTTTCCAAGTATGCAAGCTTCACAATTATCATTATTAAACAAAATACTAGGCAATAACAAGTTCAAAGCTCTAGAATGTGGGTGACCCAAACGGGCATGCCACAACACATCATTGTCTACACTACTTCTAGTGTTCAAAGCATTCAGTAACCAAGAACTAGATAAACACGAATTTAATGATAAATTTGGATCGCTCTTTGGGTCTTCCAACAAGTACAATCCGCCCTTAGTAACACCACTTCCAAGGACTTTTCCACTCTTAATATCCTAAAAATGAACCGAGTTAGGATCAAAGATAGCTTTACAATTGAGATCACAAAAGGCTTTATAAACACTTAACAAATTTGATTTAAAAGTTGGCACAGAAAAGGCCTTAGATTCTTTATCAAATATTTTAAGGTCGCCTATACCCCTAATTGGAACTTGTTTCCCATCCGCAATACTAACACACCCTAATACCGGTTTCAAATTTCAAGTAACTTAGCATTAATAATCATGTGATGTGTTGCTTCGGAATCTATTACCAATGGTTTATCAATTTGTGACACATAAGAAGAGTTATCAGACTCCTTTAGGGAATTGATGGATTTGATGAACTCTTCAAGGTCAGCCCTTATCACAAAGTCCCCATGAGTCGCCACCATAGCATTGCCCATAACCGTTTCAGAAGTGGTTGGAGCATGAGCTTGAGCCATGGCTTCTTCACTTGCAAGGTTGGCTCTCAGCTTTTCCCATGGGTTGTTTTGTTTGAGGTGTGGGTGGAGAATCCAACAATGTTATTTGGAGTGGCCCTTCTTCTTGTAATGGTCACAAATCCACACCATCCTTTCCTCATGTCGGTATGTTGCCTTATTAGCCATGGGGAGGTCCCCGTTACCACCAAGGAGGCTCCAAGATCCTTGTTTCCTTTGAATGGAGCCGCATACCTCTTCAAGGCTTGGTAGCTTATCTTGCTTTAGGAGATGGCGAATGAGATTACCATAAGCCGGGTTGAGGTTTAACATAAGGCTGAACATCTTGTCTTGTTCGAGCCGTTCAAATAGCACCACCGGATCCACCATTGGAGGCCTCAACATCTCAAGCTCGGCCCAAAGAGACCTATACTTCCCAAACCATTGAGTGAACTCCATGTCCTCTTGGCTTAGGTCGTTAATGGCTTTCTTTACCTCATACACATGGCTAAGGTTTGAGAGGTTACCATACGCTTCTTGAAAGTATCCCACAAGTTCTTGGCACTCTCACAATACGAGTAGGCTTCATGGATAGCTGGATCTAGTGATCTTTAGATGATGACAAGAGCCACTTGGTCATCTTGGTACCATTTGGCCTTTTCTTCACCAACCACCACCATTACACTAGCTTCACCCTCCTTTTCCTTACCAACATATCGCACCACCTTCTTTGGAGCTTCACCTTCAACATAAGCCCAAATTCCACGGCCACTCAACATGGTCTTCACGGTATGAGACCACAACAAATAGTTAACTCCCTAAGTAGTAACATGGACAGCAAAGTTCTTTGAATTATCCATCAAGAAATCGAAGAAGCACCCTTTTACCCAACGGTCCAAGGAAAGCTTCAAGAACATCAATAGAGATTTTCAGAGAAGCAAAGAAATTTAGCAGAAATAAGAGTCTTAAGAGATCTTAAGTACTGATACCATGTGAAATTTTAAAAAAGATGAAGAGTAGATTAAATAGAACCGAGAGAGTTTGTGTAAGATATTTGGAACCGAGAGAGTAGAGAATTTAGAGAGTTGTCGAGAATAAGAAAGAATAGAAGAAGAGGATTTCTCTTACTTGATTTATGAGCTTTACATAGGATCCTATTTATACAAGAGATAGCTAGGGCTTTACAAAAGGATTAAAGAATAAAAAAATACAAAACATAATTCAAAATCTATAAGAGGAAAGATGCTTTGATAGGATTGTGGATCCCGAAGTCAAGAAAGTGACTTGTCCCCAATGGTTCTCTTTCTTCTTATCTACACATGTGACTTCTTCAAGAGTGTTTAAGCTTCACATGTGACTTTGACTTCCAACGGCTAGAAGAAGAAGTGTTCCACTCTCTTCACACGTTGGGTCGCACGCTCACATACGGATCACTCTTCACTCTTGTACGGATTG
Organism: Lepidium africanum; assembly: GCA_900406405.1. Taxonomy (NCBI): domain Eukaryota; kingdom Viridiplantae; phylum Streptophyta; class Magnoliopsida; order Brassicales; family Brassicaceae; genus Lepidium; species Lepidium africanum. The sequence goes on along the minus strand of OVAX01000268.1, from coordinate 82,986 downwards.
CATACTTGGGTCGTACGGACGGACAACCATATTCCTTTGCCAACACTCTTTGGTCTTTGGTTGCTTGGTACTCAAGATACACATTACTTGCTTCACACTCCATCTTGAGTTTAGCACCCTCCACACAAAAATCAAAATTAAAATTTTTTCATTTCCCTCTCAGATCTTTTAAGTTAAAATTTTAATATACCTCTAACGTTTAAACTCACATCTCTTTCAGTTTTTCTCTCCATTTTTACTCTTCAACCTCCACTTTTCTCTCAAAAGAAAGAAATCCACCAAGAATCAAGAAGCAAGAAGGTTTCAACTTTATTTTTCAACATTATATTTCCACTTTCAACTTTTTTAAGCTTATCATATTGCTCACTTCAAATCTGTATTTTGCAGATGTCTCGACATCTCACGGCTTTGGACTACGGATCCAATAACAGTGACAGTGAGAGCAGCAAAAGTATAAGCTCTTGCAATGACTTTTTTGAGGAACCTCTTCGTGGGTTCCCAACCAAATGCTGGTGTAGTAGAACCGTGGTAACTAAGTATGAAACAAATGGTCCAAATGTTGGCAAAAAGTATTTCTGTTGTAGACTTTCGGGGGTTAGATAACACAAATTTCTCACTAAACATCTCACTATATGTAACTTTATGTGTATCGACACTTACTTCTTTTATATAGGACGGAGGTCTTCATCTACATTGTTGGTGGGACGATACTATGGTTGAAGAAAACATCAATCGGAAGAACGAGATAAAGGTTTTAAACAACCTTGTTGAATACATGAAGATGAATCATGTCGATGAGTATATTGACCTGCGAATGATGTGGGCTAATGTTCTTCACACTCGAGATGAGGTTAAGAGACTAAAAGAGGATCTCGCAAAACGTGGCAATGATATCAAGGAGCTTCAAGAGAAGGTATGTAGGTTTGAGAGAATAGTCTACCAAAGTCTTGTGTTGACTCTATGTTTGAATGACTGAAACTCTTGTGTTCTATTTTCTAATTATGTGTTGCTTATATTTCTAATTATGTGTTGCTTAGGTTCTAATTATGTGTTACTTTAGTTTTAATCATTGGTTGCTTCTCATGCTTTATTTATGTGTTGCTTATTATCTAATTATGTATTTAAGTTTTAATTATATGGCTTATATCTTATGGTTTGTTTCATGTTTTAAATTCCAAGTTGTGTGTTCCCTTTATCTTTTGCAAGTTAAGAGTACACAAATCCTAAAATAGAAAAAAGAGAGTATACAAATCAAGTTAAGAGTACACAAATCCATTAGCCATTAATTAAACTAGGCTTACAAATTGGCCTAATAAACAAAAAGAGTTTTAAGGTTTCAAGGTTTACAAAATAAAAAAGGCTTAATAAACAAAAAAGGCCTTCTAGCGGATAATTAAAACATGCCTAATAAACAAAAAGGATCTATAATACAAAAGAAAAGTTAGTCTTCAAATGAAATTATGTCTACTGCTTTCTTGGCCTCAACTGACGACCTCCAGAAGGTTGCTTCCCCTTCTCTTTATCCTTAATGCAACCTACTACTTTAGCTCTAGAATGCACGTCCACACCAGCTAAGGATTCTTTGAGTTCTTCGACAAAACCTTCTACCATTGTCAATCTCTGATCAACGTTTTGAAGCTTATCAGTGTGATTGACTTGAAACCAGATACCATTTCTGTAGTCCTCTCTTTCAAAATAGTTGATGTCCTTTGCTCATGCGAGGCCTCAGCTAGTACCCTTGCCTTTTTCCTAACTTCATTGTTTTCATTGTACATTTTTCCCAAGCGTACTCATTTCTTATCAACCAACAGACGCTTACACCAACCGTCAATAGCCGCATAAGCTTCATCATCTTCTTCAAGGATCTCACGGATTAGATAGAGCTCATCCCTCTTACGTACTCGAATACTAGCAATTCTTTGCGAATACACAAAACAAAACAATTCAATTCAATTGAATTCAGTTTATAAAACATGGAAAACAAAGTTTAGACAATAACCAAGTTCACAAACCTTAGTTTCACCTAGTGCCTTGTTGGTTTGTTGAAGGTTATATCCTTTCATAGAAGTATATGTGAACTTGCTCTTGCACATCATAGGATAACCATTTTGCTGCGTCCTTAACACCCTTTCAAACTTTCTTCATCAAACAAAGGATTGCTTCGAATGCAAGAAGCTAAATTATCAAAAAATTAGATCACATTATAACATATTAGATCAATGTTATATGACAACATTTAGAACAAACCTCCAACGGAATTATGAAATCTAGAAGATTCGCCATCTTGTTGGCAGAACCCTTAAAGAGCTTCATCATCCGATTGATCTCTGACTGGTTGTCAAAGAAGGTATACCTACCCCATGAAAAGTCCAACAATCGTCGAGATCAACCATAATATTAGTAAGGAAATAGTCCACCTTGGTTGCATGTGACCCTCGCTTCCCACTTCTTTTAATTACAACAGTTAAGAAGAACAATATAGCCATCTTCAACTTGTTATATGTGGGCTCCTGCATATGCCAGAAATTTTTTCTTAACCAATTCATGTGTTATACAGTTCTTGAAGTGCTTCTTCACAAAGTTGCGACTTCGAATCTGGTCTTTATTATAGCCTTCAGGATACTCATGATAGTGAAGTCCTGATATCAGCGCATGCTCACTCATCAAGTAGCAGATTGGCATGCCATTAACCACAAATCAAACCTCCTTTCTCTTTTCTATATGCGCCATCCTAGCAAACAGAAGCCACATCCCCATCGCCTTGTGATTAGCATCTTTCAGCATGTGAAAGAAATGGCGAAATTGAGGGTGGTCATAGAACCACTGCTTCTCGAAGATATCGAGAACAACCTCTATCGTCTTAACCGCCTTTGCAACATAGCATCTTGTTGCAATTCTGAAGGGATTGATCCACTCCGTTGTTGGCAAATACATGTTTAGAGCCATTACTCTGGTTCCCTTGATGACGACATTAAAACGAAAATGATTAGACAATATAAGACAAAATCCAACATGTAGATATGTATATTGGTAAATATCTAAAAAGAACCAGAACAAAATCAATATAAGATAATACTATAAATGAGACATGACACAAAATACAATTCTTAATCAAAACAATCAGACAACAACAACAATTTTTTGTTGATGAAACACAAAATAAGAGTGTTTTGACAACAATTACAATCAGAAACAAAAATTACATTGATTAAACACATAATAAGAGTGTTTCAACAACTAAATAATTCTTAATTAAATATCACAAAATTGCTCCACGGAATAATTCTTAATGAAACAATTCTTAACAACTAAATAATTCTTAACAATTTTTTCACAAAATTGCTCCACAAAATAATTCCTAAGTCTTAATCAAATAATTCTTAACATCTACTCCACAAAATTACTCCACATAATCAACTAATAATTCCACATCCATCAAAACAGATCACAATAGCAAACTGGATCCTATCAAATCAAATTACAATCAAATTTAAATAAATCATCTTCAATAGTTAGCAATCAATTTTATCAATTTTAGAGGCTTACGTTTCATCTTCATCACTATCCTCTTCTTCACTCTCATCTACTCCACTCTCATCGCAACATGGTCTCCGACTCCTACACTTTCATCTTCACCTCCTTCGCTCATCTCCTATGGTTTCATCTTCACCTCCTTCATTCTCGTGTCACTCATCTTTGACAATTTCATCTGGTGGACGAGACTGAGAATCTGGAGGGAATGGAGGGTTGATCGGAGACTTAGGAACGGGAGGGTGTAAAAGAGTTTTCAGATAATTAGAACCGGCTCTTCTAAAGCGTGATGCATTCTTTGTGCGTGCCATTATGGTGTAGAAAAGCAGTGAAGACAATTGATTTGACCTGAGGAGAAGATGAAACAGAGATTAATTTTAGAGTTAAAACAAGAGTGAATTAGAGTTTCGAGATTCAAGGCATAAATTAATTCGATTACCTTTAGAGTCGTTGCTGGAAATAGGAAACAAGAACGCCACCGGTATCAGATCGACGAGGATTTAGGGTTTGAGTCAGATATCGCCGTCGTTGGGGTTGGCGTCGGGGAGATAAAAGTTATCTGAATGAAATTAGGGTTAATTGTAAAATGTTAATTTTGTGGTTTATTGAATCCGATTTAATTTTGGTTATGTCAAATTCGGTTTAATCTCATTGGTTTTCGTTTGGTTATTGGGTTTATTATGCAGGATCTGAATTGTTTTAGTCAGATACGGGTTCGGTTGTATATAGTTGGTTGGGTCGTGTAAATTGTTCAATTTTTGGACATAACAGTAAGAGCATCGTTAATGGTTGATACCTATATGAACTCTTAACAATATAATATTAGTATTTTAATATTTTATTTTATTTTGAGTAACTTATAGGAGTATCTCTTCTTTTTTGCTTCCATTTGTGTAATATTCACATAAGTATCACACTAATCTAATATTAATATTTTTATTTTGTATAAAGATAAGTTTTATATTTTATCAAATTTTTTAAAAATTACAAATCTTTGATTAATATAAAACAATTACATCTTATAATATAATTATTATATATATCATATATAAAATTTTAAAATTTAATATTAATAATATAAAAATTAGAAATAATAGTTTTACACAACAAATAAAATCATAAGCTTTCAAATATTACATAAAAAACTTAATTTAAAACTTAAAATATTACAAAATAATAGATAATATTTATAACCATGATGAAAATTAAGTTTAATCTTCACTTGATCTGCCAAATTATTGCCATATATGTTCAACCAAATCAGCTTTTAATTGTCAGTGTATATTTTTCCATCATGAAGTTGAGTGCGATTGTTAAGAATGTTACTCAGAATAGTCGGTAGATTTGTTGAGTATGTAAAATCCACTTGTGCACTCCCACTTTCTTCGTATTGTTGGAATTGAAATACATCATATGCCGTGTATTTATCACGCTCATTGTCTACGACCATGTTGTACAGTATTATACATGTTTTCATTATTTTTCCTATATAAGCATAATTAAACTTAATGACTATTATATAATTTTTCAACAGGATTTGATATTTGCATGAAGGCACTTACGTAATTGAATTTTTCAATGATACAAAAGAAAAGATAACTTCCAAATTTTTTGGTTTCTAATTTTTAACTAATACGTTTTAGTTCTTTATAATATTAAGCTTTGAAGCAACAAATAGTTCTTTATAGTACTCACTGCAATAAGATTGGACATATAGTAAAGGATTGTATCTTTACAAAAACAGTTTGGGTTCCAAAGAAGAAAGCTATGCATGATCCTCCTACTGATATAAATCCTTCGCCTCAACCATCTCCAGGGTCTCAGTCTCCTTCTTCACCTATGGAAGTGGCTTCCCCAAATGACAACCCTACTACTCCTCCTGAACTCTTACCTTCACCCCAAACAGAACCCCTTCCTCCTACTACTCTCCAACTAAATCCCATGTATCTTCTCCAAATTTAAAGACCATTTCCCTATCCCCTAATGTGTCGAATCCCTTTTAATAGTGGCTCTCCTTATTTTTTTTCTCAACTCCATTATCAAAGCTAACCTCCCTAATAAACTCCTCGCACCTTACTAAAAAGAAAAAGTCTGCATAATGCTTCCACCCTTAACCTTTTTTTACCCTTTGACTCATCTCCCAATACATCTCCCACTTACCTTAAACCTCTTGATCCTAACCCTAACACCACTGACCCTAACTCCCTGTTGGTGGCACCTAGTACCTCTCTTCTTTTACCTAGGGAGCTCCCTTTATCTAATTAATGTATACAAAGTTATTTTTTTGGAACGTCTATGGTCTCAATGACCCAGACAAACACAGGCCTATTAAGGAGTGGCTAGCGCTTCATCAACATGTGTTCGTTGTCTTTTTGGAAACTCTTATGAAGGAACAAAATATGAACCAAATAATGTCTTCTATCTGCCAAGGATGGAATTTTACTTCTAACCACGTCTCTGATTCAGATGGTCGTGTCGTTGTTATCTGGAAACACATGTTAGATGTACGCATCCTCAATAAATCATGACAGCAATTAACCTACGAGATCTGCATTTCTACAATCCATAAGCTGACTTTTACGACAATCTATGCTGCCAATGAAGCTATAGAAAGAAAAAACATGTGGGTGGAGCTCTTACACCATCAGAACACTTTTAATATGTATGACTCTCCTTGGCTTGTGGGAGGCGATTTCAATGATTATCCACCATGATGAGCACTCTCTTCAAGCCATTAACTCTTTTTCCTCCCAAATGATTGAGCTACGAGATCTCCTCCTGCAACTTCAGTTGTTCGATATCAGATTTAATGGACCTTTGCTCACTTGGTTCAACAATCAACCAGAATCTCCAATACCCAAGAAATTAAACCTAATGCTTTTAAATCATTCATGCCTTCTAAAATGTAAATTTACCTTACAAAGAGCTGGAACCAGGCCTTTCAAATTCTTCAACAACCTAACAATGCAAATAATCTCACAGCTTTTTGTGTGAAGCTTAAGACCATTAAGAGTTCTTTGAAGGGATTAAACTAAGAAAATATTCTGATATCCAGAAAAAAGTGAGAGAGGCTAACATCTTGCTTCTAATTGCGCAAGTGCATGCCTTAAATGATCCGTCCTCTGCTTCCTTCTAAATTAAGCGTAAAGTGTAAGAGAAATGGAGCCAAAGTCAAGAATTAATTGGCTCAAGGAAGGTGATCAAAACACTACCTTCGTTCACCATGTAGCCCAAGTTCATGCATCCTTTTATGCTATTCAGTTCTTCACTGCTTCTGATGCTTCTCAAATCATTGACCCCTTGGAGATGAGTTCTCTCGTTGTTCAGCACTTCACTTCAATTCTTGCTCCCTTGGTCTTATCTGTCAACCCGCAGCCTGCCCGATGGTTCTCTCAGGTTATTGCTTTCAGCTGCTCTATTGCTCAACAACAGCAAATGATAACCCTTCCTACCTCCCTGAAAATAACCAAGATGATCTCAAGGCACAACAACAACAAATCTCCTGGTCCTGATGGCCTTACATCTGGTTTTTTAAAGCAATGTGTTCTCAACTGGGTCCTGAGATTTTAGAATATGTCTCCCATTTCTTTCTCTCAGGTTTTCTACCTTCAGCTGCCAACGTTACAATTCTCTACCTAGTCCCAAAGTGTCCGGGTGCTTTTGCAATAATTGACTACCGACCTATATCCTGCTGCAACATAATTTATTAAGTCTTGTCAAAGTTCCTAGTCTCACATTTAAAGCCGATTCTCTTATACCTAATTCTTCCAATCAGACGGCTTTTGTGAAGGATAGAATTGTAATTGAAAACACTCTCCTGGCTTCTAGAATAGTACACGGCTATTATAAAGATAAAGGTCCTAAATGACTTACTATTAAGGTGACATAGCTAAGGCTTTCGACACACTTAGTTGGGATTTTATTATAAACTGTCTCCTAGGAATAGGGGTTCCTAGTTACTTCATCGGGTAGATTACAACGTGTATAACAACCCCTACGTTCAATATTGGCTACAATGGTAATGTTCATATATATTTTAAAGGAAAACGGGGTTTGATACAAAGTGATCCCTTCTCACCTTATCTATTTGTTATTGCTATGAATTGCCTATATATACTATTAAACAATGCAGTAGAGGCAGGCGAGTTTCAATATCATGATAAATGCAAAAGGACAAAGTTAACGCACATGTGCGTTGCGGATGACTTGCTCATCTTCACAGATGGGTCCTCAAGGTCTACTACTGGTGTGCTCAGAGTTCTGGAGCAATTTGAATTAATGTTATGTCTGGCTATGAGTATCCAAAAGAATTCTTTTTTTACCTCAGGGCTCTCTGAACAGGAAATTGAGGAAATAACGGCAGGAACAAAACTAACTCAATCCACCTTGCCAGTACGGTATCTGGGAGTTCCTCTATGCTCCAAAAAATTGTCAATATCAAACTATGAGCCACTCATATCCAAAGTCAAACTGAAGTTAAACAATTGGAGTGTAAAAGCATAACCCTTTGCGGGACGACTCCTCTTACTAAAGACAGTCATTGCTGGTATAAACAACTTCTAGAGCTCCGCATTTATACTTCCTAAATCTTGTATCTGGGAAATCAACTCATTGTGTAGCAACTATCTATGGAATAAGACTCTGGAAGGGCATCATTCAGCAGAAGTGGCTTGGAAAAATTTAACCGTAAGTAAAGACGAAGGAGGTCTTGGGATAAAAGACCTTATTACCTGGAACACAGCCTGTGCAATGCGTCTTATTTAGCTGCTTTTCTTCCGTTCCGACTCCATCTTGGTAGCTTGATTCCATCACAATGTTCTATCCAACAATATTACTAACTTCTGGTCTATAAAAGAGAAACAGAGATACTCTTGGCTTGTTAATAAGCTTATCTGATTACGCTGTACAACCTTTGATTCGATTAAACTTAAAGTTTAGAATGGAGTTACCTGCCATTTTTGGACAAATAATTGGAGCCCTTACAGTGATCTGCGACAATTTCTCAATCCAACATTATTGTTAAGGCTCAGTATTCCTCTCACCGCAACTCTTACGGATCTTCACTTCGAAGGCTCTTGGCGATTGCCTCATACGTGTTCTGAAAACCAAGTCTTGTTACAGGCTTTCATGTCTACCTTACTCTCTCTACTCAAGCAGATTACTATGTCTGGAGTCCATATGGAAAAGCGTCGAAACACTTATCTACTAGTTCTATCTACAATCTACTCAAAGTGCATCAACCTAAAGTGCCCTGGAAAGATGTCGTTTTGATGTCTAGAGTAATTCCCAAACACTCCTTCCTAACTTAGCTTTTTATCAACAATCGATGCCCAACCTTTGACCGCCTTGCTTCCTGGGGTTTGAATCTGCCTGCTTGTTATCTTTTCTGCAACTCGTTACCAGAATCTCGCAACCACTTATTTTTTATTGCCACTTCTCTTGGGATATTTGGAGCAGGATACTTTCGCGTTGCAACTCTACTCTTGGCTGGAATTGGGACTCCATCATTCATGGGTTACAACAGCTACCTCGAAGGAACCCTAAGTCCTAATTGCTTCTTCTAGCTTTCCAGTGCACCATTTACTATCTCTGGTCATAGAGGAATTACAGACTTCACAATCATATTTTTAGACCGGAAACAACTCTATTAGAGCATATGCATTGGTTGAAACCCTATAGAGTCTCTCAAAAAATATTAATATTAATATTTTAATATAATTTAGTTTTGTAATTAAATTTTTGTTTTAAATATGAAATTTAAGTAATCATATAGGTACATGTAGCATGAGAGTCTCTCATGGGGTTCTCAAAGTCTCTCAAATGAGAGACCATCTCTCACATCTCTCTTATTTTTTCATTATTTTCATTATTTTTAATGGTGAGAGACTCCCACTGAAAATGGTCTTAAGGATAATTGACTCTACAATCAGTTTGTTATTCAAAGTTTCCTCTTTTTCTGAAAGTCGTTCTCTTTTTGTAAGAAAAACTCGTAAGTAATTCCATCTTTGATAGTTTATTTCGTTCAGCCATGTCATTCTCTTTTAGTTCCTGTAACTTCTCAAGTCTTGATTGAGAATTTGCTTCCCTTTCTTCATTCGATGTAGCAACCTTCTTCCATTTGCGTTTTGATGATCTTACATCCAGATGTATTGGACTCTCTAGAATAGAGCTTGAAGAATATGCGTTACCTTCATTCAACTTTGTTCTTTTTGAGTTGTCACTAACCTTATTAGAGCTTTGAGAGATGTAAGAACTACACATTCTTGATCATTCCAGAGTTCTCTCCATGCATGCTCAATGGTGTTGTTAGTCTTGTAATCATTGTTGTAGGATTGATAAGCAACTTGAACAACATCATCTTCAGATAGGCCACTAGTTCGTTGAACCAGATCATGTTCATAACATCCAACCAATTTGGAGACGCTATCATTTATTCTTTGCCATCTTTGATTGCAATTATTTCATTCTCTCTTTGACATGTTGCGGAACCTCTTGAATAATAAACAACAATTATTTTCCAAAAAGCATCTGCTTTTTGTTCGTTACCTATAATTGGATCTTTACTAGTATTCAACAATGCACTAATGAGAACAATGTCTTCAATTGGATTTATTTTTTGCCTTCTTTCTCTACGATTGACTATTGACTGACTTTGAACTTGGTTTGGATCATCGTTCTCTCCCCTCATATTATTATATTCAGTATTATATTGTCGAATTTCCAAAGAATTCATTTGGATTGAGTTTGAAACAAGAGAAAATTGATTTGTAGTGTTTGGTGAAATCTGTTGAGAAATTAAATGGATGGTTTGAATCTATAAGTTAATAACAAAAGAAGGAAATGAAAAACAAATAGATGTGTATGACAGATTTATGTCTAAATATAAGCAAATTTTTGTATATAATTTTAAAACAAATATGTATATAATTTTTTATTTTGAGCTATAGGACTCAACGATTCAACTTTTTTTAAAAAATATTTTTTTTACCAACTAATATTTTCATCTTTTAAATTACTATTTTTTAAAATTCTTATATTTTAACTAAAACTAGTAATAAATATTATTAAAAATGTATTTCAGAATTATTTGTAATGGAATTTAATAGATAGTTAATTTTATTTAATGATTTATGAATAAATTCAAATTTTGAAATTATAACATGTTAATTATTTATTTAGCATTGTAATTTATAATTATCTCAAAAAATGCAATAAACCAAATAATGACATGTATTCAATTTGAGAGTTTTTCACTAAAATACCATAGTTTTATAAAAAAGTGTCTCTAAAAATTTAGTAATGTTATGAAGTAACTATATTTTATAATATAATACGATTGAGAATTGATGAAGAGATAGTATAAGAGAGGGAAAGCAAGTGATACTAATTTTCTTATTACTAATGTGATGTAAGTTACAAATGATGGTGGAAACACATATTTATACAAGTAGTAAAGCGGTGATTATTAAAGCGGTGAATGTAAGTAATGTTAAAATATATGGATGGATAATTATCCATTTATAATACTCCCCTTAATTATTCATGGATTACGTACTGCCTTGTTAAAAACCTTATCATGGAAAAATCCAACGAGATAAAAACCATGACGAGGGAAAGAGAGTACAATGACGTAGTCTCCCCCTGATTTAATCTTTCTTTCATAAATTTCGTGATTGACGCATCCCAATACTATGTACATATTTTCCGAATGTTGTAGTGGGAAGCGTTTCGTAAACAGATCCGCTGCATTATCTATTGAACGGATATATCGAATATCCACTTTTTGATTCTTCTCGAGTTCTCGTGTGTAAGAGAAAATCTTGGGAGAATATCCTTCATTCGATCGCTCTTGATATAACCTTCTTTGAGTTGAGCGACACATGCTGCGTTGTTTTCGAACAATTTTGTTGACTCTTTGTTTATGACTATTCCACTTGTTTCTTGTATAAGATGAGTCATTGATCTGAGCCATACGCTTTCTCTACATGCTTCATGAAGTGCAATTGTTTCTGCATGATTCGACGAGGTAACGACTAGAGTCTGCTTTTGGGAACACCAAGAAACTGCAGTGCCTCCAACTGTGAAAACATATCCGGTTTGCGATCTGGCTTAATGTGGATCTGATAAATAGCCTGCATTGGCAAAACCAACTAAATCGACACTAGAGTTTCTGTTATAAAATAACCCCAAATCAATTATTCCATGAAGATAACGGAATATATGTTTAATTCCATTCCAATGTCTGCGCGTAGATGACGAACTGTATCTTGCAAGCAGATTTGTAGCAAAAGGTATATCTGGTCTAGTGCAATTCGTAAGATATATTAGTCCACCAATAGCGCTCATATAAGGTACTTCAGGACCTAATATTTCTTCTTGATCTTCGCAAGGTCGGAATGGATCTTTATCAATATTAAGTTATCTATTGACCATTGGAGTACTCAAAGGAGTTACTTTATCCATGTAAAAGTATTTTAAAATCCTTTTTGTATAATTTGATTGATGCACAAAAATTCCATTCCGAAGATGTTGGATCTGGAGCCCAAGAAAAAACTTTGTTTGTCCAAGATTTTTCATTTTGAACTCTTCTTTCATTTGAGTTCTTGCATCATCAATCTCCTTTTGAGTTCCAATTATGTTCAGGTCATCAACATATACAGCGATTATCACAAATCCGGATAAAGATTTCTTAATAAATACACAAAGGCATATCGCATCGTTGGTATATCCTTTACTCAACAAATATTCACTTAAGTAACTATACCACATGCGTCTGGATTATTTTAATCTGTATAGTGATTGCTGTAATTTGACTGAACATATTGCTTTAGATTTTGAACTTAATGTTTCAGGCATCTTTAATCCTTCTAGGATTTTCATATATATATATATATANTTTTTTATATATATATATATATATATATATATATATATATATATATATCACTATCAAGTGATCCACATAGATATGCTGTCATAACATCCATTAGATGCATTTCTAGACTTTTAGATGTTGCTAGACTCATTGAATATCTGAAGGTTATTGCATCCATTACCGAGGAATATATTTCTTCATAATCAATTCCCGATCTTTAAAAAAATCCTTCGGCAACAAGTCAGACTTTATATCTTGTTACCTCATTTTTCTCATTTCTTTTCCGAACAAAAACCCATTTATACCCAACGAGAATTACATGTTCAGGTGTTAAGACACTAGGTCCAAAGGCTTTTCTTTTATTGAGGGAGTTTAATTTAGTTTTTATGGCCATTTCTCATTTCTCCCAATCAGATCTTTTCTGGCATTCTAGTATAGACCTTAGATCTGAATCATCACTTTCATCATCAATTTCTTTTATACAGAAAATGAGAAAATTTCATCATCTTCTATTTCATCTCTAACCCAAAATTTCCCGTTTTGGGCATAATTGATGGAAATTTCATGATTTTTGTTATTTTCGTCTTAATGACTTTTCTCTGTATTTGGTTCTTCTGGACCATTTTCATTTTCTATATTTGGTTCTTTTGAACCATTTTTATTTTCTGTATTTGGTTCTTCTAGACCATTTTTATTTTCTTTTCCCAATTTCTTTTTCTTTCGGGGATTTTTATCTTTAGATCCCATTGGTTTCCCCCTCTTCAATTGAGCCTTGGGTTCATTAGTTATGTTACCATCATTCTGTTTTTCCGGAACATTAACTCTTGATGGAACATTTGCAGCGGGTATATATGATTTTGTCATCTTTCTTGTATCGGTGAACGCATCTGGTATTTGATTTGCCATATTTTGTAAATGAACAATTTTCTGAACTTCCAGTTCACGTTGTTTTGTAAGAGGATCAAAGTGCAACAACGATGGTGTGCACCATCATTTTCTTTAAAATGACAATCAGCAAATCGTGCCGTAAACATATCACCAGTTTTTGGTTCCAGATACCGAATTATACTTGGTGATGTATACCTGATATATATTCCTAATCTCCTTTGTGGTCCCATTTTTGTACCTTGTGGTGGTGCTACATGCACATATACTGCACAACAAAAAACACGAAGGTGGGATATATCTGGCTTATGGCCAGATGTTAATTCTAATGGGGAGTATTTATGATACGCACTTGGCCGTATCTGAATTAATTGTGCAGCATGCAAAATTGCATGTCCCCATATTGAAACTGGAAGTTTTGTTCTCATTATTAATGGTCTAGCTATAAGTTGCAGCTGTTTAATTAAGGACTCAGCCATGCGATTTTGTGTATGAACGTGTGGGACTGAATGTTCAACCTCAATTCCCAATGACATACAATAGTCATTGAAGGCTTGTGAAGTGAATTCACCAGCAGTAACAAGCCTTACTTTCTTTATCGTATAATCAGGGAATTGGGCTCTTAACCTGATTATTTGGGCAATGAATTTTGCGAAAGTCATATTTTGTGTGCTTAATAAACACACATGTGACCATCTACTAGATGCATCAGTTAATACTATAAAGTATTTAAATGGCCCGCATTGTGGATAGATAGGTCCACATATATCACCATGTATTCTTTCTAAGAATACCGGAGATTCATTTCTAACTTTGGCTGGTGATGGCCGAGTTATTAGTTTTCCAAGAAAACAAGCATTACATGGAAATTCTCTTGCTTGAAAAATCTTCTGGTTTTTCAGCAGATGGCCATTTGTATTTTCCACAATTCTTCTCATCATGACTGAACCAGGGTGCCCTAAATGTTCATGCCATATTTTGAACGTACATGTAAACTTCGAGTTCAATGTAACATATGATTCAGTCACATTTATTTTTGTGAAATATATTCTGGAAGATAAAGCTAGCAACTTTTCCAATATATATTTCTTTTCTGAATATACAGATGTAATGCAAAGATATTCAATATGTCATTTTTATTCATAGTTTCTATATGATATCCATTTATGCGGATTTCTTTGAAACTTAACAAATTTCTATAAGATTTAGGGGAATATAATGCATTATTTATCTCAAATTTTGTTCCCCTTGGCATTGAAAAACAAGTTCTTCCAGAGCCTATAATTATTTTTGCATTACCTGATATAGTATTCACGCTTCCGACGGAATTATTCATTTTAAGGGATGAAAAATATTTTCTATCTTTTAATATTATGTGCATTGTAGCACTGTCTGCCAGACATATATCTTCATCCATGTTTTCAAAGTTCGCCATATTCTAATTTGAAAATATTTATAATACATTAATATTACAAAATAAAAATAAAACCTATTTTACAAACAAGAAAGAAAATATAATAATATACAATCATGTCATAATATCTTCTTCAGGAAGTTTTAATTATTTCTGATTTTCGCTGATATCTACAGGATCAATAGCGAAATAAGCTATATCGAGATAATTATTAGTATCTATACCATCAGATGAGAGTCCAGCTTCATTTTCATTAGAAGGCCCGACTTCATTGTCAAAAGATGGTTCGAGTTCATTAAAAGAAGTTTTGGCACCATATAGGAAGTTGGTTTCCTTTTCTTTTTCCTTGTTCTTTTGCGATTCCTGATAAAGCTTGACAAAAAGCTTCGGCGTACGACAAGTACGCGACCAGTGACCTTTCAAGCCGCATATATAGCAATGATTTTCATGTTGCTTATTTCCAACTTCCTTTCCTTTTGACTTTTGATTATTCTTTCATAATTATTAGGGCGGGATTTTCTTATTTGTCCGCGTCCATTTTCATGACCATATCCTCCTCTTCTATGACCTTGGTAGTTATTCTGACCGCGTCCACGTCCATTATAATAATTATAATTTGTGGATGCAACATTCGCTTCTGGGAATGATGCAGATCCAGTTAGACGAGATCAATGGTTTAATATTACCAGTTCATTGTTCTGCTCTGCCACGAGGAGAACTTGCATTAAGTCTGAATACTTCTGGTATTCATTTGCCCGGGACTGCTGTTGCAGAATCACATTTCCAGGATGAAATGACTGGAGAGTTTTCTCGATCATGTCATAGTCAGTGATCTTTTCTCCACATAATGTTATCCTGGAAGTGATTCCAAATAGTGCAGAATTATATTCGCTTACGCTCTTATAATCCTGGAACCGTAGGTTCAACCACTCATGTTTTGCTTTTGGTAGGATCACATATCTCTAGTGATCGAACCTATCTTTGAGTGACTGCCAAAGATCTGCAGGATCTTCTTTCGTTAAATATTCATCCTTTAAACCATCGTGGATATGGTGTAATAAAAATATCATGGCATTGGCCTTAGACTCTTTAGGAGTCTTTTTGGACTTATCGATGGTATCGATTAATCCTTTTCCTTTCAGGTGTAGTTTTATTGCAAGTGCCCATCTTATATAATTATGTCCGGTTATATCTAGGAAACAAACTTGAGTTTAGCCAAATTTGACATTATTACTACATAATAATTTAATAACAATGAATTTTATTATTCAACATAAAGTAAAATAACATTATCATGAAAATAATCAGAGTATAAACGACATAATCATAATAAATTAAATATGATACAATAACAGTAAATATAAATATATTATTTGTCTTCAAGAAAAATTTATTTATATTTATTTTATCTAATAAATTTATTTTATTTTTTTGTCAACGGGACAAACAAATGTTTTTATTTCTTTTGTTTTACCGTTCTTCAAGAACGTTTTGTAAATGTCTTCGAGACATTTTTATTTTTATTCTGGAACAATTTGTGAATGTCTTCTGTACATTTTATCGTTCTTCTGGAATTTTTTTTTTTTCTTATAAATGTCTTGTTGACATTATAAGATATTGATCTGAGGAGACATAGTCTACCATATAATCATAAGCCATTTAAGGAGGCATAACCTACTATATAATCGTGATCATGGAGACATAGCCAACCATAATGATCAGTTCAAAAAAAGGCAACGCCTTCGGTTTGGTATTAGAACAGAGTAACTCGTGTTGATAACGTGTTATGAAATAACTATATTTTATAATATAATACGATTGAGAATTGATGAAGAGATAGTACAAGATAGGGAAAGCAAGTGATAATAATTTTCTTATTACTAATGTGATGTAAGTTACAAATGATGGTGGAAACACATATTTATACAAGTAGTAAGGCGGTGATTATTAAAGCGGTGAATGTAAGTAATGTTAAAATATATGGATGGATAATTATCTATTTATAACAAGTAATATTTAATTATATTTGTGATTTTCTCTCTCCTCAAAAGCAAAGGAGTCTTCGTTTAAGGTAAGCCATCAAGTATCATATCTGGGTTCTAGTGAATGACGTGCGGTGGTTAAACTAGCACCAGGGCCGTTCACCACCTCTTTTGCTCCCCCACCGGAATCTGATGTCATGGCGTGAGAAGATGATGTCAACCTTACGTGGTTTGGTCATGGATAAGTATTTTGTCATTGGTTTCTTCAACGAAGCTCCTGGTTTTCTCCATCTATGATGGTCGGTGTTCTAACTCTCGGAGGATCGATGTGGTAGTGAAGGACGAGTTGGCCGTAGACGAGGGGGTTATCTTTCCAGCCTCAATGGAACTGCGTCCTCTCTCGACAAGATCTCATCAATAAAGGGGGCTGATCACATGTTAGAGATTCATTGACCGAGTTGTCTTGAGGGTGACGTTTTACCTCCTATGATGACCCTACAACATCGGTTTGCTCGTTTTGGCTTCAGGGTTTGATGGTGGGGTTTGTATTTTCCGGTTTCATTTTTCCGGCTAAGCTAGTTTAGCTTTGTTTTAACTTTTCGTTTTAGGCCTTTTGTTCAAATCTCTTGACTTAGTGCCCTCTATAGATCGTTTTCTATCATATCTGGTACGTTCGGACTCTTGGTTCTTTTGGACTAGGTTTCTCCCGGCTAGAAGATTGATATCGCTTTTTGTTTATACTTTATAGCCTTTGATCGTGGGCTAGTCCTTTGTTTTAGTTTCTACATAGGCATCAATCTGTCGACAAGGTTTTTGACTTCACCTTTTCTGAAGATGTGTGACTTTTATTCTGGTTTAGAAGCCTGATCTCCATTCTCGAGGTACTCTTAGTCACCATAGGAGGTTTGCCATCTGCTTTTGACTTGTGTGTCTTGGTATTGGTTTCGATCTTCAGTTTAGGGTAGTATTCTATTGAGTTTGAGTCTTTTTTGTCCTACAAAAGTTTGTTCGGGGCTTTCTATAAAAGTTTCCCTCTTTTTGAGCAAAGTTTCCAGGGATATATTTGTTTTTCGCCGGTTTTAGTGTTCCAACTTTGTAATCTTTCCATACTTTTAAATATATTGCTCAGTAAAAAAAAATAGTAATATTTAATTACTTATATTATTTTATTAGTGTGATATGTCATGAAATGATCTAATAAGCAATGTTTTGAAAACCGGACTGGACACTGACTCGGTAATATTAGTGGATAGTTCGTCGGACCGGTTTAACCGGTCAAACCGAGTTTTCATATTTTATTTTATATATATAAAAGACATGATTCAAAATAATATGACAAAATGAATAATATGATATTCTACAAAGATAATATAACACATTTGAAATTTTCAAATAATAAATAAGTAAGCAAATTTGATAAGAGAAATATTAAAATTTTAAATGGTGAATGAACCGGGTTTTAATATTGACCCGGATCACCGCTTTTACCGGTTCTTGACTGTTTTTATGGGTTTAACTTAAATCTGGATTTTAATTTAACTTGGATCGGTTTTAGTTGCGAGTCATAGTCCAACCGGTTGGACCGGTCTGATCCAGTTTTCAAAACAGTGCTAATAAGTAACCTCGCTTATTCAATCTCAGTCATTCACCCATTCTGGATGACTTTGTTAAAAAAAAAAAAACTTTAGATGACTTCATCGATCTGCAATTTTTCTGTTTCAATTTTGGTTTTATAGTTTTGATTTTCGGTTCGAATCATATCTGGAGGCACTGAACGAGGAGAAATTAAGTAATATCTTATTTGAAGTCGAGAACGCTGCAGTGGAAGTTGAAATCGTTAGTCTGTTCATGTTAGAAGTCGATATAGTCAAAAGCAACCACACTAAGCCATCTTAAGTACGTTATCTCAAATTGTCGAATTAATAATTATCATCCCTGACCAGCTGTAACATCATTTCAAAAAAATTGTTGCCAAGCTTTTTGTGAACACGATTTTAGATAGTTTTCTCCATTGGGATGCAAACGAATTCATTCTGTAATTGATGCTTGTTGGTCTTTGGTCTCTATAATTTTGACGGTCAGGGATGTCTCCAAAGTAGAATTCAATATACGATTTCGGGAACTTACTGGGGTTTTTCAAACTTATGATTGTGTAATAGGCATCTGAGAGCATAAACTAGAGATGGAGTTGGACCCCAAGAAGTTTGCTCAACTATTGGAGAATATTGAAGCTGAACTGATGAGTTTCTACTAGCACAATATCAGGTACTTGAAATCTCTTTGGTAGTAATTATTTGAATATATGCACAACATCCTATTAATCTGTGGAGAGTACAATAACATTCTTTGGAATTCGCAAATTGTTGTGCTGTAACAGTTTTGTTGTCTTGTGATAAAGCAAATTTGATTCTTAGGCCAATAATGTTTAAACCAAATGGAGCTTGTAATATGTGTAATAGATGGTGGAGAATAACAAGGAAATGAATACGAACTGAGAGACTCTTACAGCGCTTAGGAAGAGACCTCGACAAAACCTTTGGTCCAGGAAGTTTGCTCTACGTGTGGATCCCATGACGCTAGTGAACCCACTTGGATGAGTCTCCTAGGAGCTGATCGGTTTGCTGCAATTCCGGTTTGCTGCAACCGCAACCGAACTGTAAACCGGAATGCCCACCCCTACTTTCATATATAATCGGGAAGCAATTTTAGAGCATCCTTAATGCTGAGTCTCTTAATTTGATCACTTACCAATTAAAATTTAATATTTTAATATAATATATATATTTTAAAAAATTTTAATTCTGAAAAAATAAATAAACCAATGAAAAGAAGGTAGATGTGTTAAGAGTCTCTTGTTGAAGAGACCATTTTCCTCTCTCTTCCCTTATTATTTTTTAATTTTTTTATTCTTAAAAACCTCTTGGAGGTCTTCTTAATGCGGTCGGTTTGAATTTCTGTTGAACAAGAAGATGCTAAAAGATAACTGAGATCAAGTCAAAATCTTATATTACAACAAGACAAAAAATTAGGGTTTATCCATAAACAATTCCCAGTACCCCCTACAGTGCAATCTATCAGATTTTGAAGTTCTAAATCATATACCCTTTCCTCCATTGATTATCTTACAAAGCAGCTTAAACCCTCGCAGTTTCCTTTTTCCCTTTAGAAGCAAGTAAAGCTTTTTCTTAGTTTCATTTGTATTTGAAGTTTGAATATCCGATTTGTTTTTCTTTAATTGTACCTTCTGGTTTTTGACCCTTTTCTCTCGATATTCAGGCAAATCTGTGGAGGAGGTTCTTTCAGCAAAAGTCCGATCCTTTCTCGTTTGTGAATCGACAAGGTGGGATGAATTCACATCTGTTCCGCGTAATCTGTATACTCCATTCGACAATCGCACTTACAAGTGGAACCTTGATGATGTTCTACGCAGATAAAGCTTCCATCTTTGGACATGGTAGTGATATAGCAAACAAGCTCAGAGGATCAACACCTCACGATGAGCAACTCATCCAGATTTCTCAGTCATTTTCTGGTTTACTTCTCTTTGCAATTGGATTGATACTTCTGATGGTGTCATTCGTTAAGGATAGTGAGTTTCATAGCTTCTTTGCCGGAGGTTCTGTGGTTCTCTATATACTTATGGCTACATGGAGAGTCATGTTTGAGTGGAAGATTGAAGATCTTGCTTACGAATGCCCCAAACAAGCTCTTGGAGACGTTGCTCTTGCTGTCTCTTGGATTTTCTTTCTCGTTTATACATGGAGAGAGAAGTATGATTGATCTTTTGTTTTTTTTTCTTGAACTTGTGAGCAAAAAGATGAGGGCTTTGGTAGATTCTGGAGATCAACAGAACCAGCAGAGCTTGGGGAAACTGAAATCTTAGATCAAAAACCATTGTCGGTTACATAGATTCAGATGATCAAGTGTAAGTGAAAACATCACAAGTATTGGTTTCATCTGAAATGACATTCTGGAATCTCATTGTATTGAATTTGTGTAAATAATTTGTTGCATTGGATCCATGTTTCTGAAACTATGCCTCTCTATTTTGTGCAAGTGAAATTCAACATTTTGTCAAGGAAAGTAAGTTAATCGCTCTGACGTTATTACAATCTTGTACAAGAATGGTGAGTACCAAACAACAGAAGTTTCCATTTAGAGTTAGATTGAGCTTCCAAGGAGGGATGGTTCTGTGGAAAACCACAATGATAGGTGTTAAAAGATTGCAGCCTTAGATTGGATGATTGTAAAGGTATAAAAAGGTGAAGTAGAGAAGCCTTTTCCTAGAGCTTTCACAGATGCTCCTCAAAGAGTCCATATAGCTAGCCTCCTTACCTCAGTGTCTATTATAGTTGACAAAAGTTAACTTTCTCCTGAAGAGTAATATCTCTTTTCAACTTGTAAAATATCTTCTTTTTTCTCTTATCCTCAACATATCACTACCAAACGGAACATCTACTGCTAGTCCACAAGCTATTAATGAATGAATGTGTGAGAGAATATATTGAATTTCAACTTGGGCGTGGCATTATTCTCCAAATCTACTTTAGGTTTCACAGACAGTTTCCACCACTCTATTGTTGTTTGTCTGATATCTTTCAGTGATTGTCCGACTCCAAAGCAAGGTACGAGCAAGCTCATGACAGAAGCTCAGAGTATGTGGGTTTCGTAGAAATTTCAATTTATTACTTGCGCGCGACTTGTCATCGAGACAGAAGTTACAGATTATGCTCCGGTTTAATTCGGCGGCGTCGCCACCATCGCCGCCATCTCGATTTGTTTTAACAGATATAACAAACGGGCCTGGATGGCCCACTGACGCAGGCCCATAGCTCAATTGTAACTTGTATCTACCCAGGAACATTCAATTGAAAACTTTTCTTATTTGGTGGCTTTTACTTAGAATTCGCCTTCTTGTCCAAGCCAGAACCCAACTGGTCTTCTTTCTTTTTTCACACCGTGCATTCACAGGTTATTTCTTTTTCTATGAGAAATTTCATATCAACAACTGTAATTTGCTGCTAAGGAAGTATGAAACATTTTCACCTTCTGTTATTTCTTGGATTTGATTTTCATGCTTCCTCGTTGATTTCAATTTGTTACGGAATTGGTTTATGACCGTAGTGTTGTTGTCCTCTTAAAGGTGAAATTTTGTAAATTTGAGGTTTAGGGTTTTAAGATTCCTTTAGTGTAATTTCTATCAGATTTGTTTGTCATTTCTTGGGTCAAATATTCAATTCTCTCATCCAATATTCAGATTGGTTTTGCGCGTTAAAAAATTTTCATGTGTTTTTGGTATATTTGTGGGTCCTTATTAACTCTTCTTGAGATCCAAGTATGTTTTGGTCTTTGTTTGTGTTCGGTAATTAGCATATGCAAATGAGACTTCAATGACTTGAGAATCATCAACTTGTGTATTACTTAATTTACTGTTTAGATGTAAACTTGTTGGAGGTAACATATTGATCTTTAGGAGCGTGTCTCGATTACTTCTTTCGTGTTTCAGTACTCCATTTTGATTAACAAATAAGAAGTGGAGAAGACTTTACACAATGTTGTTACGTATGCTAGTTTTATGCTCGTTGTTCATTATTATGTTCATATATTGACCTTTCTGTCTGCATTATTATGACAGGATGGGTGATCAATTAGCAAATAATGGTTTAATTCCCCCACCCATTTCAGAGCCAACCAAGGCAGCTTCCTCAGAAGAGACGAAACCAAAGAAGAGGATATGTTGTGCTTGCCCTGATACCAAGAAGCTTAGAGATGAATGCATCGTCGAGCACGGTGAATCGGCTTGCACAAAATGGATTGAGGCTCATAAGAAGTGTCTCCGAGCAGAGGGTTTCAACGTCTAAAAGGTTTTTTCAATATCACAGTTTGTCAAAAAAAAAAGAAATGAGCAGCATAGATTGTTCATTGCCCAAAATTGTTATAGGGTAAATAACAGGAGATTGATTCTTCATGAGCTTATGTATACATTTGGATTCAAAATCCCATTATGCTGTAGAAACCTCTTTTTAGTTATCTTACAAGTATTTGCTTTTGAAGGGAAAACAAAGAAGCTGAATACTAATAGGAAATATGATGTATTAAGAGGATACGATAAGATATTACATCACACCATAATAGAGAAATTTGAGCTCAATAGATGAGTTCAAATCAACATTTATTCATATTACATTTTGATTAAAGGAACATTCTAATTTGGGCAGCAAGTGCAGTTGACGCAGCTGCATGCGGAACCGCATTTGCACTTGCAATTCGCGTCGTTCTCGCCAGCACCAACCTCCATGATCATGGTCTCCTTGTAGCTGCAGAAACACAATAAGTTACACCATCATGATCTCGTTGTATCATCACCATAAAAATCATCAAATATTACCTATCCTGAGTCCCGACGATGTCGAAGGTGTAGCTGTTTCTCTTCTTCCTAGAGTCACAGAAAGAGAAGGCATAGACCAATTAAGATCTAGAACAACGTATGAAGAACAGAAGAGAAATACCATAGTTTCAAGATAGAGAAAAACAGAGAGGTTTCACTCTGAGTTTAGATATTTTCTCACTTAGCCCCGACAAAATCGATGGCTCAAGGAGAAATTGAGATAGCTCCACTAGTGCAAAACAAAATTGATCACAAAATGATACAAGAAGCAGACTTTGTCTTTAATCTGTTGTTAATTGTTAGGATAACAACGAAACAGAAACAGAGATTTTTTTTGGTTATGAGTTGGTAAACGTGAAAAGAAGAGAGTTACCCGCACTGGGTCTTGTCAGCACAGTCGCAGCTTCCGCAGTCGTTCGACATGATTAAGTTTTTGATAAAAAAGATCTCTAGTGTTTTGAGTTGTTGTGTGTGTTGTGTTTGTAGTCTCATACCTCAATGGCTCTGTAATTTATAGATGGATAGAGAGTGGAGAATCTCTGCAACTTTTGCGACAACCGAATCTTATTGGGGTTACGGATATTACAAGCCTTTCGTTGGCAACCTCTCGTGTCCGTTTCACTCTTTTCCCCCATTATTTTCCTTTATTCCTCCATTTCTTTTCAACTTACCACTAAATTATTAAGGCGCAATGGTGAATACTGAATACTAATTCGTTTTTTCTTTTTTTTCTTTTTCTTTCAATTATATATAGGAAGTATATATTTATGAACCTACCTTGTGTAAATTCGAGATGAGATTAGTGTGAATTGGTCAAGTGGAATTATTTTAATAGAGATGTGCACTAGGCATAGGTGACACTTTTTTTTTGTCAAAGCATAGGTGACACTCTAAGTCGGTTTCTTAAACAAAGTGAATCTATATGGTGGGTGCAATTAATAAACAAAGATTCGGCGTAATTTAAAATTTGCTAAATTTGCTAGATTTCTCAAAGATTCCGAAGGATATGATTTGAATGTAGTGCTCTATATCTTTTTCCAAACATGACTACTGTCTACTGATTAGATTTTTTTCCAGTACTACTCAAATATATATACAATCATTAGAAGAATATAAGCTGTTTCTACTCAATTATTGACTAATAATACAGCCAAATTCTATATCATGACTAATTTTATTGATGTTTTTATATCGAGTTTTTATTGATAAACGATTGTTGACAACATAAACCAAATTTTTCAAGAAACATACAAACTTTATACTGTGTCAATCCTCCTTGTGTTTTAGAAATAAATGAATTTAACAGTTAGACTGAAATTCTTATAATCTATAATCCAAATCTTTTAAATTCTAAAATCTATAATAAAAACTTTATTACTTGTTTGTACTACGGTGAAAAAAGTTATATAAATAGACATATAACCATTTAATCATAATTAGTTTTTGAGATAATAATTTAAGCATTGCTAGAATATAGCTTAGTTACTCAAATATTGATGTATCATGTGAAGTTTAAAACTCATGGGAAAATAAAATAAAAAATTTTGCTTTCAATTTTATTAATGTAATGTCATTGAGAATATTTTTTTTAATTCTGCGTAGAAAAAAGAAAACTTAAATTTAAATTATTTTCTTTCTTCTTTAAATATAAGGTGTTTTGTCTTACGTTAGGTGTTTTGTCTTACGTTACAACAAGTTTTTCAGTGCTTGGTTTTGGATACACAATTTGCTTTTGAGTCAGGTCATCTGATTTTAGATAATATCTTTATTGCTCAAAAGATATTTCATGCTGTAAGAACGAATAAGACTATCAAAAGAAATTATATAGCTATCAAGATTGATATGAGTAGAGAATATGACTGGATGAGTGAGATTTTTTGAAGAGGCTACTTCTTCAGTTTGGTTTCATCATCATTTGGTGTAATGTGTGATGCGTTGCATTCGTTCCATTTGTTATTTTGATTTCAATAGTGGTCACCCTCATGGTGTGATTATACGACATCGTGGGTTAAACTAAGGGAATTTGTTATCTCCCTTTTTTCATCCTTTGTACTAAGGTTCTGATATCTAAGCTTAAGAAGGTCAAATTGGATAAGGTTATTTGGGGAGTAGTTAATGTTAGGCAGCATCGCTTAGTGTCGCATCTAATTTTTGCTGATGATAGTCTTTTTTCTGTAAGGCTGACAAGGAGGAGTCATCGATAACTTTATGTGTTCTTCAAGATTACGAAAAGGTTTATGGCTAACAGATAAATTTTGCTAAGTCATCTATTCAGTTTGGTCATCAGGTATTAGAGGTAACTAAATGCGAGGTTCATGATATTCTTGGTATTCGTAGTTTAGGAGGCATGGGTAGCTATTTAGGACTTCTGGAAGAGCTAGAAGGTCGTAAGGCAAAGGTTTTCGCTTTTGTGCAGGATAAAGTGATACTCGAATTAACTCTTGGTCTTCAAAGTTCTTTCGAAGGGTGGAAAGGAAATCCTTAATCAGTTTTGAGTGTGTTGCCTTCTTATGTGATGTTTTGTTATCGGCTACCCAAAGTTCTTACTTCTAAGATTACTTATGCGGTTGTAGACTTCTGGTGGAGTAGTTCTCAAACTTCTAAGGGGATCCAATGGGCTAAATGGGACAACATATGTCGAGGTAAACAGGAAGGTGGGTTAGACTTTTGTGCTATTAAGGAGTTAAATTCGGCCCTTCTAGCTAAGCGATTATGGTGCCTTGTTGATTTTCTAAATGCACTAGTCTCTAGAGTTTTTCAGGGATGATATTTTAAGGATTCAAGTCCATTGGAGCCTAAAAAGGTGTATTCACCTTCCTATGGTTGGAAGAGTATTAGTTCTACCAGAGTTCTGGTTAGTAAGGGGTTGATTAAACGGGTCGGAAATGGGTATTCGATTTTAACCTTGCAGGACCGTGGGTTCCAATTCTATTCCAAGATGTGCGGTTGGGCAAGTTTCTCTCTATTATCCAAATCTTATAATATACCAGCTTACTTATCTAAGGTTACGATGTTGGGGACATGTTTTTGATATGTATGCATTTTAACTAGGTGTCTCATCTAGTTCATTATTCATACATATTCATAACACTTTCATAATTTTATAGTCATTTTTGCTCCATTTGCATGGTTTGCATTAGCAATGTATACAATATGCATTTGGAGTTTTTATTAGGAGTTCTTGGACACATTGGAGACTAATCCATTCAACAGGTGAAAGAGGCTCGATAGGATTTGACCAGAAAATACAATTTAGAGCTAAATAGGAAATAAGGATTGATGATTTGCCCAGCTTGATAAGTCAGCTCAGGATCGAGTTGGCAGCCAAATCATATATATTTACCCAGCTCGGGCCACATGACCAAAGCAGACGCTCCCAAATGTTTTTGTTGACTTTCTTTATTTGATTTTTTAGTATTATTTTGTTGAGGGTATAAATACCCTTCTTATGTAAGCAGAAACTCTTATCCATGTTTTATTGCCTCTTTGGTGAAAGAACACAGAAATATTCTCTCATTTGTAATTTCCATATCAAAACCTTTTCCTTATTAGTTTTTAATGCAATTTCTATTTTCAGTTTAATCTTGTCTATCTTCTTATTTACATTTTGATTATGTTATATGTTTTGTTTTCTGGGTCTTTGATGTTCTTTACGATTTCTGAGTAGAAAGCTAGGGTTCTAAGCTTAGTTTTGAATATATATCTTCTGTTTAGTGTGCTTGATGCTAATTTCTCTCTGATCGATTGAGATTAGATTATGAGAATTTTCACACTTTCTGGTGTTTGATGAAATTCCTGAACCAAATAGTTTTAAAAATTTACATTTATAACCTAAAGAATTAGATGTCTAGAGTGTTTATTGACTCAAATAGACTGAATCTTAATGCTTGCTTGGTTATTTTTCGCCGATGAAAGTAGGGTCTGAAGGTAGCTTAGTTTTAGATCATTTATCATGAAAGTGAATATGGTTGCTTGTGAAGTATATTGTCTAGAGATCACCTCGGTTTGAGTTTTGTTAGGCATCTGTGGTAGGTTTAGGAGACCCATTAATTTATATTCCCATCATTGAGACCTCCTTATCATTCTAATTTCCATTTGCTTCTTGCTATTTCTACTTGCTTTATAATTGCATTTCACTATCTATCTTGTCTATTTCTCTGTTTTGTTGAAGGTTTTATGATTCTAGTTATGTTTGGTTTATTTTTATCATGTTTAGCAAATTGCTTGCTTACTTTCCCATTAGGTTGATAGTGAAATCATTATATCATTTGGCTTGAATTAGAATAGTTTAATTTTATTCATATTGCTAGTTACTCACCCACTAGATTGACGACCTTTCTGTTTAACAATGATGAATGTGATGTAGGTTATTTGAAACCACATAAAAAGCTGTTATCAAATTTGCACCATTGCCAACTGGGTTTTGTTAGCTACAATTAGGATTTTTAACTTTCTGAGATCAAGTTCTTTTTGTTCCACGTTGATACTCATTTGTGGCTCTGTCTTTTGCGTATGTTATTTTCACAACTTGACCACTTCCCTCGACGTACCCACTCGAGTCAAGGGTCGAGTTGAGCTCTCTCATTGTATGCAAACATGCTCCAAAGGCAGTCAGAACCTTCTATGTTTTCTCGATAACATTGACCACCTTCCACGTGAGTTAAGAGAGCAGAGAATCCGACTCCATAGTGAACAAGAAAACTTAGTGTGATGAATCCCCCAAAATGCTCAAACACGGAAATGCCACATGTGCATGGACCTCTTCAAAGGAGGCCAAGAACAATTAGAACAGGAGATACATGTAGCACTCATACCTAGCGACATGGTATTATACCACCTACTATTTCTAATAACAACTTTGAGATCAAGAGTAGTCTCATCTCCATGATTCTATACAACAAGTTTCATGGGCTGCCTGCTAAAAACCTTCTTGATTATCTAAATGAATTTGAAAGGCTATGAGGATTGACCAAGATTAATGGAGTGAGTGTAGATGCTTTCAAGCTCATATTGTTCTCATTCTCTCTTGGGGACAAAGCACACACTTGGGAGAAGCACTTGACTCAGGGAACTATTATTTCATAAGATGAATGCAAGAAGGTATTTCTTGCTAAGTTCTTCTCCAATTCTAGAACTGCAAAGCTCCGCAATGTCATCTCTAGCTTTGTACAAAACAACTCCGAGTCATTCTCTAAGGCTTGGGAGCGGTTCAAGACATACCAATCTCAATGTCCTCATCATGGTTTCAGCACTGAATCATTGATTAACACACTCTATCGCGGTGTTCTTCCCATAATGTGCATGCTCTTGGATACTGCTAGTAATGGTAATTCTTGAACAAGGATGTTGATGAGGGCTAGGAATTAGTAGAGAACCTTGCAAAAACTGAAGGACAGTATGGAGAAGGCTATGGCCCTAGTTGTGAGGGGTACATCTGACTCTAAAGTAATGAGCCAAAAAGAGTTTAAAGCTTTGCATGAAAAAATGGACAAGCTACTCTTGGTACAACAAAAACAGGTCCATTTGTGAGTAAGGATGAGTAGGTTCAGGAAGAGGAGGATGATCAGGTTGAAGAGGTAAGTTTTGTGTAGAATCAATGAGAAGGCTAGAAGCAATACAACAACTACTAGCACAACCCAAACATCTCCTAACATTAACGTTGCAAACCCCCAAGACCAAGTTTATCCACCCAAACCCCAACTGGTTCAAACCAAAGCTTATGTGCCTAAGCAACAATACCCTTAGAGTTTACAGCCAGCTCCAACTGTGCCACTTGGGTATGAAGCTCAAGCTCAGCCGCCTACTCAACAACAATTTCTTGATGTTCTGAATTTGCTCCAATATATTCTCAATGGTCAATTTACTACTGCTAGTGAGTTGACAAAGAAGTTTGTTGAGGTCCACAATAAGATAGATGCATCTCACAATGACCTCAAGTGAAAGTTTGAGACTTTGAATGCTAGAATGAAGTATCTATAGAGTCAGCAAGCATCTTCGTCTGTGAAGACTTATGGGCAACTACTGGGAAAGGCCATTCAAAATCCCATGAAATACCATGCCGAATCTATTACATTAAGGAGTGGCAAAGAGCTCTCTCCACGTGCTGGAAATGCTAAGTCCACTAAGGACAGTATGATTGAAGAAGGGGAGGATGTTTAGAACAAAAACCAGCTTCGAATCACCACTCCAAAATTTTCCCTCAACCTGATGGTGGTTGAGTAACACCTTCTGTGCCTGAAGAATTTGTTACTTCAAAGGAAAAGAGTACGACTTCAGTCGCACCCCATATAAGCCTCTGCTACCTTTTCCTAGATGGCTTAAGAAGGACTTAGTTGAGAAATATATTAGCCTCTTTGACAAAACAATGAAGGAGATTGAGCTTAAGATTCCTATATTGGATGCATTTACACTTATATCTCCTTATGAGAAGTTCTTAAAAGAGGCAGTCAAAGACAGAGCTACAGAAATAGAGGGAATGGCAGTAGAAGACTTATGAGTGTAATGCTACCTCACAAAGGAAAGTTTTCCAAGAGAAGCTAGAGGATCTTGGAACATTTACTCTACCATGCTCACTGGGTCATCTAGATTTCAATAAAAGTCTGTGATTTTGGACCCTCAATTAGCATGTGCCACTCTCCGTTGCAAAAAGGCTAGGGTTTAACAACTACAAGTCTTGTAAGCTCTCCTTGATTCTAGTTGATAGATCCATTCGATTGCCACATGGTTTGCTGGAGGATCTACCTATTAAGGTTGGTAATGTGGAAGTGCCCACCAACTTTGTGGTGCTTGATATTGATGAGGAACCACAAGATCCACTACTCCTTGGTAGACCATTTTTAGCTTTAGCATGTGCTTTAATTTATGTAAGGAGTGGAACAATTGAGTTGAACCTTGGGAAAGACCTCAACATGAAGTTTGATATTAATGAGGCAAAGAAAATGCCAGCTGTTGGG
This sequence comes from Lepidium africanum, assembly GCA_900406405.1. Taxonomy (NCBI): domain Eukaryota; kingdom Viridiplantae; phylum Streptophyta; class Magnoliopsida; order Brassicales; family Brassicaceae; genus Lepidium; species Lepidium africanum. Next base: position 52,958 of record OVAX01000268.1, on the reverse strand, counting down.
GGGACCAAGCTTCTCAATTGAGGGAATGGATCAGTTGGACATTGAATCTCTTAAGCTCCCTTAGGTTGTACTTGTTAGTTTTGCAGAAGTATAAGTGTGAGAATGATTGAGATTTGAGAGTAGTGAATGATGGAGATTCGAGTTTGTGAGAGTTTGATGAGGCCATATGACAGAAAGTATAAGAGATTGGTTAAAAGAATAAGATTTTGTTCTCTTGAGCTTAATCATCCACTCATGAAGGCTATATATACACAAAATTACAAAGAGTTCCATTTAAGGAAAGATTCTTTACTTTGTGGTTACCAACATGTGAGTGACTAGTGCTAAAGTCTTCTAGGCTCCAACGGTCATGTTTGGTCTCCAAGGGGTCACATATGAGTTCTCCAAATGCTTCTAACGGCTATATTGAGTTCTTAATGGTCACATGTGATGTTTTGGTTGACTTATGGTTTGATTCCAATTGAATCCAAACCGAACTCCTTTTTGTGCCTTGAGCTGCACTTAATTAAGTGTTCTTCCTTGCTTCACACTTAATTTTTTAAGTTTAACACTCCCCTTCAAGCTTGAATCTGCAATGTGAATCATTTAGAACAATCTTGAAGGTTGTAACTCCCCAACTCATTATAAAACCTTAGCATAGAAAACCTCATGGGATAAAACTATCCTCAAGAGAAAAAGAGTATGTATCATCTTCACGGCTTAGACATATCCACTAGTCCAACCTTTGAATACACGAACTCCTTGATCACACGAACTTATTCCATGATTCCATGATTTACTTCGGACTCAGCTTCATGAATCGGCCTCAGTTTTATTCTCCCTAATACTCCCCCTCAAGCTTGGGCGACAAGGATCACCAAAGGCCAAGCTTGTAAGCTACAAAGACTTTGAGAGGCCCCCTGATATGCTTCATATATACATATATTTTTACCCACATTTTGATCCTTTTCATCAGTTAGAAGTCATATTCATTCATTTAAGTGTAATTTTTCTTTAGTTTTACATTTTAGAGTTTCGATAAATCGAGTAGGATATTTGCTCGTTTTTGAGTCTTTTTGGGGTGGGTTGGAGCTAAATTTTGGAGGTGTGGATGCTAAGAAAGAAGATTTTTAATTAAGGTAGCATAAAGGAGAGGATAAAATCCTCCTGGAAGAACCCATAGCTTGTGATTTTGGGTCGAGAAAATGGACCAGAAAAGTTTCAACACAAATTCTTGGGCAACATGTCGTGAAAAGTGATTGATGAAAGCCTTACCATGAACAAAATTAGATGAAATTTGGTTACAAGAAACCATAAGAGCCATCTTTCATTTGGTGGTGGTTTGAAGACGTTTAGACAAGCAGTTAGGAAAATATAGCGAACTTACTCAAGATAGGTCATTCTGCCGAAAAACTCCAAATTCTCGACCAATTAGTCAGAAAATCTACAAAGAAAATGCACCAGGACCATTCCAACATCAAATTCTTGACCATTTGGTCGAGAATTATGCTCGAAAATTCCAACACGTCATTTGTCTTTATTTTATCCGACCCGATTCCATTTTTGCACATTAAAACTCTATTGTTTGAGGGTTTATAAGACATTTCTAATCCTAATTTCCAATCTCCTTAGGGAGAGTTGGATCCAACCTTCTTAGGAAGAGTTGATACTTTGGAGGGAGATTACTTAAGAGACTTTGTTCTTCATGTGGATCTTCAAGATCAAATCATCTAATTAGAGTTTCTTCTTAATCTTTTCTCTTAATCTTTTTCATTATGCTTTATTGAGTTAAATGTTTGGTAGATCTATGTTTTGATTATTGGCTTTTGATGTTTAGGATGTTAGATTCATTAATTTAAGATGTTTTTAAAGCTAGATCTGACTTAGTCTCTTGAATCTAGATGCTAGGAGATTTATTGCCTACAAGGTGTTTGATAAAATTCCTGAATGAACTAAAATGGTGTTCCATGTGTTAGATAGAGCTTCATGGTCTTCTTGAGCATCTTTGGCTGATTTTTATTCTCTTATATCAATTGTTTTACCTTTGAATCATTGCAAATGAAAGAGATATTTTTGGAAATAGATTAAGTGAAATTAAAATTTATTGATATAGATTGAGTCAACACCTTGCAATCCTATTATTGCCAATTCTAGATTCTCTGTGGATTCGAACCTTAAGTGCTTCCAACGATAAGTTGTTTGCATTTGTTGTATTATTTGAATGTTAACCATTTTTGTATAGCCAAACTCCTTAGGGAGTGTTGAATCCCGGCCTCCTTACGGAGAGTTGATGCAAATGCTAACATCACTCCCCACTCTTGATCAACGCTCCTTAGGGAACCATCTTCAACGGATCCATCTTTGATACTTCCTTAGCTTCAGCTCCTTTAAATATCATTGATCAATTTATCCTAACCAACACTCACAAGTATCATTGATCAATTTATCACACAACATTAGTTGATAAAACAAATTTAAAGGGTAAGGTTCATACCTTTGAGACGTATGGACTGAGCTCAAATGTAAAAGCTCGATCGAAAAGTCTAATGTTGAGAAAATGAGCCCAACTCGACATCAATACTCAACCACCATGTTGAGTGCAAGCCTCTTCATGCATAATTTGATCCATCTTCACGGGAATCACTCCATTAGCCTCATTACTTCATTCAACTACCATTAGTTGTCTTTACCAGATCTTTAGGGACTTATGATAAGGACTACGGAGATGATCCACATTTAGATACACAAACTCTTTTGTGTTATGTTACCCTCATCTCTTATATATTCCTTTGATTTTCTTCAGCTTTTTCTGTCAAGGCTAAACACATAGAGACCATACAAACTTGTTGGTAACAACAAATGATATGGAAATTTTACCATTGAGCATGTGACTTGCTCCTTTCACTTGGTTTTATGGATTCGTGGACTACATCCATACATTCCAAACTTTACCAATGTGAAGAGAATATCATTTCCCATCATTTTCCACACTTGAAACTTCACCAAAAATGATACCAAGTCTTCCATTATCAACCTCTTAGGTTTAATCCACCAAGACCAACACACTTTTGCTCCTTTGAGCATTTTGGATTTGTGGCTTAAGGCATTGAAGGTACTCCTCTTTTTCATTCCTTCTTGCATACGCCACATTCACACCTTATGCCTCTTTCACAAGCCTTAGTGTGAACCGCTTCTCTCCACAACTTGTCTCTTGATGTGCATAATTTTTACCCTATTCTCCATTGCATTTTAGCATCATTTTTAGTTTTTTAGTTGCACATTATGTCAATTTAGAGTCACTTTGTGTTTAGCTTATGCATTATAGTCATTAGGTCATGCATTTGCATATTTTTGTGTTTTTCGGTATTTTAAGTGATTGGAGACTTGAATCATGAGGTTTGAATCATAAGGATGGGAGCTTGCATCAAGGAGGATTGATTTTGAGCGTAAGGGATGAATCAAGCTTGGATTGGAGGTCTAAATGGCAAAGGAAGTGAAGAATGGTCAAGTGATGATGCCCTGACCGCGATCCGTCCCAACCGCATCCACCAAGATTCTCGACCAGGCCGCGATCTATTCTGCCCGCGGCGGTGAACCAACCAAATTTGTTTCTTTTGGTTTTTGTTAATTAATCCGGTTTGTCCCGGTTTAGTGGTTTATTTTGATCAGAAGCCCTAATTCATGTGTATAAATACATGGTATTGGGTTCCAACACAAAACGCTTATGAATTTCCTAAGGTTTTAAGATCTAGAATATAGTTTTCTCTCTAGTTTTCTCAAGAACACTTTGAAGATTGTAGAGAACCAAACATTGAGATCCTTTGGATGATCGATTTCGTGGGTCATTTCTTAAGTAAAGAGTCTCTTGTTTATTTCTCTATTTATTTTCATTATGTTTTGCTTGTTTAAGTTGTTTGTTTGCATAATCATCATGAGTGAGTAGTTTGCTTATAATGGTTTAGGTTTTGGCTAGATCTAGGGCTTGGCTTGTTTGTTTGGTGCTTAGGACCTTTAGAGCCTCCTATTTAGGTGTTCTTAATGCTAGATTCATCTTGATCACATGGATTTAGATGCTAGGAAAATCATCGCCCGAGAGGTGTTCGATGAAATTCCCGAATGACCTATTTTAGGGATCTTTCTCCATAGCCATTGAGAGATGATATTATGGGATTGATTGGTCATAGTAGACTTGATTGTAAAGCATTTGGGAGTCTTGATCGAACAAATGAGAGTTTAATTGGGTCATTTCTCTTGAATAGTGACTAGTGCCATGAGAGTGGGCTAGTCTAGCTTTGATTGATGTGTTCCATGCCCTAGGTGGTGCATTCTTTATCTCCATGTTTCATCATTCATTCAATTGCCTTGTCTCTAGATTGATCAACATGCCTAGATCATTCGCCTTTATTATAATGTTACTCACTTGTTTAATTTAGATTGCATTTTGCTTGCTTTAATCTTGTTTGCTTTGATTGTTGGTTTGACTATGATTAGTTGCATTTGCTTGTTTCTTGTTTTGTTTGTTTCTTGTTTTAGTTTTTAGTTTTGCATCCTCCATTTCTCATCATTGCTCTAGATTAACATAGTTCCTTGCATCCCTATTGTTGCAACCAAAACTTTTTTGGGTTCGAACCTCAAGTGCTTAACAATGGCATGACTGTTTGAGCATTTGTTGATTATAAATTTTAATTTATTGTGTTTTGAGTATGCAAATGCTCTCTCATCATCTCTACAAGCCTTTGCGTGAAGGCCATCCTCCATGCATCCAACCTCCTCATTTGAGCTCCAATCTCCATAGTGTTACGTCTCAATCAAGTAAAAAGACTGAAAAACGAGAAAATGTGCTAATCCATGGCCTAAGGACTCTAATGCATGCAAATGACCCTAAGTGAACCTAAAATGACATGTTATGAGACTAAATGATGCTAAAATGATATTAAAATGAGATGAAAACTAGGCCAAATATGAGACACATTACTTCCCATCCATAACTGCTGGCTTCACTCCCTCATGGAGCTAACCTAGCTACAACAAAGAGGTTAGACACCAAAACTCACAGAAGAGCTAGAGAAAAACACAACAAGGTTCAACAATTTTTTAAAGACCGAACCATGGACCCTTTAGAAACCACACGGTCCAAGGTTCTATATTTTAGAAGAGATGGATTCAACATGATTTTACACACTCTAGTTCATAAGAATCAAATGTATTTTACCATGGTTCACAATTTAAAAGCTTGATTCAAACCATAAACAAAAAAAACAAAACTACAACAGATTTCTTTGGCTCTACACTTCACAAGAAGGAAAATCAATTCAAGGTTTGCACTCACACGGTCTGAACTCAATAAAATGATGAAAAAAAAGCCTTAAGTGCTTAAACCCTCAAAGATTCAGTCAACACAACAAAGAAGCTTTCTTGAAAGAAATTTTCGTTTGTCCAATGAACAAAACAAATACATTTTTAAAATTCAAATTCAAACAATAAATTAGATCTTAAAAAACCAGAGTTTCATCTTTGAAATCTTCAAATAAACCAACAAAAACACGATTTTAAGAAGTCAAATGAAGAACACAAAGAAATTATTTTCTCTTGAAATAGTTGAGACTTGGAGTTGATATGATACTAAAATAAGAGGTTTTCAACCTTAACAACATTCATTCCCCTCATTTTCTCAAAAGAAATCAATTTTAGAAGCAAGAAACAAAACAGATTTAGTGAAAACAGTTTTGAAAAACATTTTGGTAAAACATTTCCAAACAACAAGAACAACAAGAATGATTGAGATTTGAGAGTCGAGAATGAAATATTTAGAGAATGATGGAGATTAGAGTATGTGAGAGATTGATGAGGCCATATGGCCGAGAGTATAAAAGATTGGTGAAGAGAATGAGATTTCTTTCTCTTGAGTTTAATCAGCAACTCATGAAGGCTATATATATATACACGAGATTATAATATGAGCTACTCTAGGATTTACACATTAAAATAATGTACAAGAAGACAAAGAGTTCTATTTAAGGAAAGATTCTTTACTTTTGTGGTCACCAACACGAGAGTGACTTGTGTTAAAGTCTTCTAGGCTCCAACGGTCATTATTTGTCTACAAAGGATCACATGTGAGTTCTCCAAATGTTTCTAATGGCTATATTGAGCTCTTAATGTCACATGTGATGTTTTGGTTTACTTATGGTTTGATTCCATTTGAATCAAAACTGAAGTCCTTCTCTTGCCTTCAGTTGCACTTAATTAAGTGTTCTTCCTTCTCCACACTTAATTGTTTAAGTTTAATAGTAGTGGTTAAGAGTGGTAAAGCTAGTGATTACTGGAGAAAAGCTCCAAAATATAAAGAGGTTATCAAATGGGAAAAGTCTTGATTCTCTGTTTGCTTGCAATGAGATTGCACATTCACCTCTTAAGGAGCTATGTAAGTCGCCAACATTGGATCTTGGGTCTGCTATAGCCTTGCAACCAAATGGATTTGTGGATAAAGTAATGGAGTACAAGGTAAAGAGTAGCAAACATCCAAAGCCATTTGCTAAAGTTAAGCAAATTTTTTCCAAACAAAGCCCAAACCAAATTAATTAGGACCTTTCAACATTAAAGAGATTATGCCTTATGGAGCCATCACTTTGGTTAGTAAGAAAGGAGAGGATCTTCCAGTGAATGGGCAAAAAGGTAAACTTTACATGGTTAATGGACCCACTCTAAAGGGGACTTTAACTCTTCTCTCAAAACAACTCCAAGTCTAAAGGGAATGAGAAGTCAAGCTTAGTGACTATAAAGAAACTCACTTGGGAGGAAGTCACATGGTATCCTAGTAAATATTAAAAAAGTTTTTAAAATTTTACTTTTGTTTTTTGTCTTTAATTAAATTTTTCAGGAAATGAGTGATAATGGTCGATTTCAATGGTTTTGGCAGCAACTAGGGAGAGTTAACCATCAAGCTGGCTAGAAAAAATGAGATTTACTTAAAAATCTGGAGGATAAAAGTCTGGCTCGACCTCGGCAGAGGAGTTATTAAACCGAGTCAAAAGATAGAAAAGTGGATTCATAGAGTTATCCACCAGATTCTCCCATTAGCCCTTCGTGGGAGAAATTTCTTTTCTTTTTCACAAATTTGGACCCAGCTCGACCATATCCGTGAAGCACAAGCCTGAGCTAACTTCCTCGTCTTTGTGAATCATCGAGCTTGACCTCCTGAACTGAGTTGTAAGACCGAGTCGACTCTTCTCTCACCATTGTCACTTTTAGCTCAATCTCAGCTACCAAAGCTACAGAGCTGAGTTATTTGTTTTGTGGGAATCTCGTGGTTTGCCATAAACTGGCGAGCTACAAGGCCGAGTCAAGCTATTTGTAAGCCGGTTGAACTAATATGCTTGCATTTTAACCCATTCTAGGCTCATTAATCACCCAAGTTGCATTCATAATCTTTGCATTTGTCCCATATTAAAGTCTTTTAGGTCTGCATTGCATGTTTTACGTTGTATTTGCCTTGGAGTGGTTGCAGGATCAGTTTGGAACACTCTCGGATCAAAAGAGGCTTGGATTGGAGGAAGAAAGGCTTACTCACTCTCACTGCTCGCCTACCACTGCGAGTGAAACAACATTTATGACCTGGAAAGATGACTCGAAGCTCTTATTCATTGGTTTGGGCCAGCGACACCTAAAGAGAGTCTCAACTCTACCCGACTAAGACGACTCACTAGCATGACTCGCATGGTGCAGAGAGTTGGACCATTTCAGGATCCACAAACACCCCACTTGCCTAGACTACTCGCATGCAGCTCCGAGTCAGCTATTTCTTTGACTTTTATTTTCCGTTTTGACCAACTTTAGGTTAGATGTAAGGGGGCTATAGATACCCCCTTAGCCCCTAAAAACCCTATCCACATTTTTTACCTCTTTTGGCAAGATCAAACAGCCACCTTTTCTCTTGTTCTTATTTTATTTGCTTCTTTAGTGTAAGATCTTGGATTGTGAGTTGAATCAATTTTTATGGTTAGTTAATGAAAGTTGCTTAGTTTTAAATGTTGATTTTCTCTATGTCTTTCTTTTTTATTTCTGGGTTTATGTTTCTCACCATGCTTAGTGAGTAGAACTCTTTAGGGTTAGTGAGAAGATGGGTTAGATCTGAGTTGAATCATGGTAGTTTCTCTTGTTTAGGTTAGAATTACTCAGATTTTGGTAGATTAGATGTGCTTCATGCTTGTTTCAACATGATCAATTGGAACATGAACTCAAGGCAACAAACACCCACCAAATGTTTGATAAAATGCCAAGTTTAGTTCTAATCTAGAATTTACTGCTCTTTGAACAGACATTGTTGTTTGGAGCAGTAGATTTTCTTGTTACAACCTTTGCTTATTGCCAATCTGATTTTGATCACCAAGAGATTTGGTTTTGGTCAATCTCAGATTGAGTTTCATTATCCATGAAAATGGTTTGATTGCTTGATTCATAGTTGTTGTAGCTCAAAATCACCCTGTTAGGTTGCTGCATAAGAGTAGATGACCATGATTTTGCTAAAATCCGTTACCCATATCTCCTCATGAACCCTTGTTTTTGCATCTTATAGCTTTTGATCATCTAGCTCTGTTTTTCTTCCAATCCTCAGTTTTTAGATTGCTCTGTTTTAGGTTGTCTATTTTGATTTAGTTTTGTCTGCATTTCCATTTAGTTCTGAATTAATTTTGTTAGATAATGGCTTGAACTAGTGTCTGATTGCATTACCTATTGCTAGGCAAGATCCAGTTGGTTCGATACCTCAAGTACTATGAGGATTTGGTAATTCAGTGGGTTAAAAGCCTGTTACCAAATTGGCGCCATTGCTGAATCTGGATTTCTTTGTTTACAATCGGTTTTTATTAGCACATTATGATCAAGTTCTGGTACTTATAGAGTTTTATGGGTTGTTTGACATCATTCACTCTGTTATTGCTACATTTGCAGGATGACTTGGATGAGCTACTCGCCTGTTTCAGCGAGTCGTTTGTCCCCAGAAGCTGACTCTCTCTGTTGACTCGCAAGTTTCCCTGAGTCGTGCGTGACCAGCCTCCTGCTCGCCTGTATCACTCGCCTGCTTCACTGCGAGTCACGACTTTCTGAGCCACTTTTCTGAGTACATGCATACAAAGTCTCAAGGAGATCAGAATCTGGTTGAGCTGGTCGACAATATACATAGACGTCCGCGTTTCTGGGTTGGTAATCAGGTCAACGAAGACGTGATGAATGATAACACAACTCCGAACAGCTCCACCATGATTTTGCTGAAATCCATTACCCTTATCTCCTCATGAACCCTTGTTTTTGCATCTTATAGCTTTTGATCATCTTGCCCTGTTTTTCTTCCAATCCTCTGTTTTTAGATTGCTCTGTTTTGATTTAGTTTTGTTTGCATTTCCATTTAGGTTTGAATCAATCTTGTTAGATAATGGCTTGAACTAGTGTCTGATTGCATTACCAATTGGTAGGCAAGATCCACTTCGTTCGATAACTTAAGTACTATGAAGATTTGGTAATTCAGTGGTGGAAAGCCTGTTACCATGAACTTCTTTGTGGTGAAACCATCAACAGCTCGAGCCAAATAGTGAGCTATACGACCAAGTTACTTCTCTTAAAAAATTCAAGACAAGCTCGAGTATTACAGCCGAGTCGAGAAGCCGAGTTGCTCCATTTCCACTGTGTTTTTTATAATTCGACTCATACACCAAACACCAAAGCTGAGTTGATTTTGTTGGAATATTTGTGAGCAGCTCGAGCTAAGAAGTGGCGGAAGAGGACCAAATTGATCGATTTTCTTGTTGTAAAGAAATTAGCTCGGCCATTTTTGTAGAGTCATGAGGTCGAGCTGATTTTTTTGAGGAAGAATATTAAGACATGGAGCTGGTTTTTCAAGGAGGGTAACTAAAAGTTCAAGATGTGGAGAGCCTCCAATAGTGAGTTTTGATGATAAGTGTGCTAGAGAGTATATGGGAAGAAGAGAAGAGGTCAGAAGGGGGAAAGGATTGTTAAAGCTCCATCACCCTACTTAGACAATGCAAATCCATCACTGTAGACCTTGTACTTCTAGAGAGGTACCAACTCCATCATTACACTGTAAATACCAATGCATATTTCATTTTGTTTGTTGGTCTAGAATTTCCCTTCGAGCTTCTAATACACACAAGGGACTGTGTAATTTAAGTTTAGGGGAAGGTCCTAGATGATATTAATATATTCTCTATGTTTCTTAGTTTGATTTACACTTATGGCACTGAAAATCTAAAAATATTTTTCATTTCAGCATATTTGATCATTGTATTGCATTTAAGGCATATAAAAACCAAAAAAAATTGATAAATTTTTTCATATACCATAAAAAGAATGTCATATAGTTGCATTCATGTAGGATTGAGTCTAGCTGCACTTGTGTTTTTGGGAACTATCTTGCTAAGGATAAGTAATCTCGTTAGCTTGATGGCTAGTAACCATTGTGAGCTTTTGGAGTTGCGGTTTTTATCTTTATAAAGTTGATGGGTAGATCGTTCACCAAGGAAACCTATGCTTGTATTGTGTATTGAAAGGGTCTGATTTGATTCCCTCTAATTGAACATAAATTGTTAATTTAGGGCCTTGAGATGCATTGACTATTTTCCATCCTAGAGCTTAACATGATCTAATGCAGTGGTAAATCTTCTCTTGATTAAGTCTCAATACTAAGTGATAGAAGGCCTCAAAAATGAATCAGGGGTAAGCGTAAACCCGTACACCTTTGCATCTTATGGCAAAGCGAATCAGCTAGGAAGGTGCTTAAACTCGTAGATTCTCACACCTGTGTAAATCCACCTATTTATCCCTAATATAGTTTAATGAAGCAGCTGAGAAGGTGCATAAATATGTAGTCTCTCACGCTTATGTAAACCAATTCTAGGGAGTTAAAAAAAAAAGTGCAAAAAGCTGAAATAAATAAGAGAGGGAGCCACTAGAAAGTGGAAGTACAAATCTGGTTAAGTTTCAGGGAAGTTGAATCATATGTTCTTTGATCGATAGTCTCTTTTGTGGCCCTTACCACTAGAAATAGGGGACCAGATTTGTGTTCTCAGAGACAAGCTTAGGAACTATGGATTTTAGGATTGGATGCTAAGCTTGAATGCAAATATATTGTGGTCATTCCAATGGAATATGGGTTCACATGTTGATTATGGTTTTCGGTCTAATGAGTTATTTATTTGAAGTGAGATATTCCCTATGTTTGCAACCTATTTTCCTGCTTAGTTCTATGCATTTTTCATGAGGGCAAGCATAGTCTAAGTTTGGGGGGGGGGGGCTGATATGTATGCACTTAGCTAGTTTTAGGTGTCTCATATAGTTCATTTTGCATATATATTCATAACACTTTCATTATTTTAGAGTCATTTTGGTCCACTTGTATGGTTTGCATTAGCATTGCATACAATATGCATTTGGAGTTTTTATCAAGAGTTCTTCAACACTTTGGGGACTAATCCATTCAAGAGATAAAAGAGGCTCAGCAAGATTTACCCAGAAGATATAATTTGGAGCTAAATAGGAAATGATGATTGATGACTCACCCAGCTCGATGAGTCAGCTCGGCCACCATGATCGAGTTGGCAGCCAAATCACATAGTTTTACCCAGCTCGACCACTCAGCTCGGGCCACATGGCCGAGCCATACTCTCCCAGATGTATATGTTAACTTTCTTTATTTGACTCTTTAGGGTTTTGTTGTTGAGGGTATAAATACTCTCTTATGTAAGCAGGATCTCTTATCCACGTTTTACTGCCTCTTTGGTGAAAGATCACAAAATCATTCTCTCATTTGTAATTTCAAGATCAAAATCTTTTCCTTATTAGTTTTTACTGCAATTTCTAATTTCAGTTTAATCTTGTTTATCTTCTTCTTTAATTTTTGATTATGTTATCTATTTTGTTTTCTGGGTCTTTGATGTTCTTCATGATTTCTGAGTATAGTGCTAGGGTTCTTGAGGATGAGTTAGATTAGTGAGGAATCATTGATCTCCTAGGTGTCTAAGCTTAGTTTTGAATAGATCTCTTATGTTTTAGTGTGCTTAGTGCTAATTTCTCTCTGATCAAATGAGAATAAATTCTGGGAATTTCTAACTCATAAGGTGTTTGATGAAATTCATGAACCAACTAATTTTAGAGATTTACATTTATAGCTTAGAGATTTAGATGTCTAGAGTGTTTCTTGACTCAAATAGAGTGAATCTTAATGCTTGCTTCATTATTTTTTGCCTATGAGAGTAGGGTCTAAAGGTAGCTATCATTTATCATGAAAGTGAATCCAATTGCTTGTGAAGTATATTGTCTAGAGATCACCTTTGTTTGAGTTTTATTAGGGATCTATGATAGGTTTAGGAGACCCACTTATCCATTATTCTCATCATTAAGACCTTATTATCATTCTAATTTTCATTTGCTTCTTGATATCTCTACTTGCTTTATTATTGCATTTCACTGTCTATCTTGTCTATTTCTCTATTTGATTTGATCTATTTTGCTGAAGGTTTTATGATTATAGTTCTGTTTGGTTTATTATTGTCATGTTTAGCTAATTGCTTGCTTACTTTCCCATTAGGTTGATAGTGAAATCATTGTATCATTTGGCCTGAATTAGAATAGTTTGATCTTATCCCTATTACTAGTTACTCACCCATTGGATTAACAACCTTTCTATTCTACAATGATGAATGTATAGTAGGTTATTTGAAACGAAGTAAAAAGTTGTTATCAGTTTTGGATCACCAATTGTGTGGTCCTTACGATGCACGTCTAATTTTAAGGATTCAAATCTCTCGCTTACCTAAAGTTGATTGGTTAGGTTGGCATTTACAAAATTTGGAAAATACTCTGTTAAGTCTAGGTATTGGGCTGAGCAAAAAATTTCAGCTTCGAAGTGTATACGGTTTGGTCCAAAGTTTGAGATTCTCCAGGGCCAAGTTTGGAAAGAATAGTGTCCACCAAAACTTTGGCATTTTATATGGCAGGCTATTTCGGAGCACATAGTTTTTGGGACTAACTTGGTTCACCGTGGTATTAACAATGACGAGTCTTATGGATGTTGTGATGCTAATTTGATATAGTTAATCATGTCTTGTTTGAATGTCCTCCTTTGGTACAAATTTTGGTTTTATCTCGCATTATGTCACTTAATCATGTCTTGTTTGAATGTCCTCCAAGGAGGCGCGGTTTTCACTTATCTTGATTATCTGTTTTGATATAATGTGGATAAAAGTAGCTATCCTTGGTTGGTATGGTATATTTGGAAGGCGAGGAATGACAAGATTTTCTCTAAATATATAGGGACCCCCGGGATATTACTAGACATGCAGAAAAGAGGCATCAGCGTGGTTCAGTATGAATGTACGAATGGATTTCGCACAACCTTTGGATTCAATGGTGATCTCCCAAGGCTTCACAGTGGAGAATGAGATGTTGTTCCAACCTTTAGCGGTTTTACCAATATTTACAGGTTATAAGTGTTTCGTTGATGTCGTGGAAAGACTTAGAGTATTCTCGGGCTTTGGGTGGTACTACTTAACTGACGGGGTTGGTGGAGTCATTTTGGGTGCATATGGAACTTATCGTAACCTTTCACTTTTACATTCAGAGTTTGAAGCGTTGTTGTGGGCGATGTCTTCTCTTTTCTCTTTCTCTCTCTTACTCTATATTTCCGAGTTGATTATGCAGAAGTCCTAAGATGGTAGCAGACTGTGGAAGTTGCTCAGCATTTTCTCCGTAAACCAATGAGGTTTGCTCGCCTCCGAGGCCTGTTCAGCCACTTTTCTCTTTCTTTGATTCCTAGAGCGTTAAAAAATAAAACTAATTGTCTGGCCCGTAGTGTTAGAAGTCTTTTCAAAATTCAATCATTTGTTAATCATGTATCTCAATATTGGATATATTTGGTGCTTTAATTTAAGATGAGTAAGTTGGAAAACAGAACCTACGAAGACTAACCTTATACTGATTTCATTCTTAAAATTACAAAAACTTCTAGGTTTAATCCTTCTTCTTCAATTTCAACTCCTCCTTCTTTTCTTTGGTGTCTGATTGTTCTTCTCTCTAGCAGCTCATGTTTCGTATTTCCGGCGACCACAGTTTTTTATCTCCGACCGCGCATTTGTCTCTCCTTACCGACAGTGAATCTCTGTAAGTCTATTCTCTTTTATTCTTTTTTCGTCTGTTGGATCTGTATTTCCATTTGTGATTAAGGCTCGTGCACTGGGAAGGTTCAAGACGGTAAGGAAATTCATGAGTTGGGTTTGAAGCTTGGGTTGAGCTATGACGAGTTTGTGATGAGTAATCTCGTAAGAATGTATGTGATGTGTGGTTTGATGAAAGATGCATGTGTGTTATTTTATAAGGTCATATCCAACCCAACACTAATACGGTATTTTAGTGTCAAATTTACAGTTTTTTTCTCTTCAACGCAAAATTAAAATTCACATTATAATAGTGTAATTCCCCTTTTGCTACAGTGTTGCACTATATTTGATGTTGCTACTGTAACATACTGTAAAATAAAATACTATAATTTTTATATTTTGTTTTACGTTTTTTAAAATCTTATAGAAAAATATGTTGATCTACACCATATGTTCGTCTTTAAACAAAATTGATGTTATGAATCGAAATCAAAGCTACTATTATCACTAATACAAGTGAAAACATTTTAGTTTCTTGACTATTAACTTATTTTTGATAAACCCCAATAGTTCATGTACACTGCTCCATCAGCTAGAAGAAGACGTGGGCTTTGGACTAAGCTTTTGATAACAAGATTTTTGCGTCCGGTTATCAAATCCTTATAGTATATAAAGTTATCGACCAAAGCGTGTTGCTAACATTAGGGTATGCATAGCTATCTCATCCAAGCAAAATCAATCAATTCAAGCGATTCTGTCACAATCAGCTACAGACAGCAAGCAGAAGGAGTCATCCTGAGGTGGTGACTATCTAACTGAGCAATGAAACTAAGCAGACAAACAAAACAGGGTATCAAGACAGAAAACAGAGAGATCAAAACTAAACAGAGCAACACAACGAATGCAAGCAAATGAGAAATACGGGCTTGTGAGGAGAGTGAAGTCAACGAACTAGACCGAATCCTGGGTTTCTGACTTTATCTAACAACCTAAACAGGCAAGCATCGGATTAGGATAACGATGTAAACAAGCCACTCCCGTGGTCATGAAATCTCAGTTCAAGCACGACCTAACCTAATCCCTTGGTGATCAGACGCTCAAACTGGCACTAACGAACCTATCCTAAACGACCAACTGACGCTCTGAACATCCAATCCCTTGGGCCATAATGCATCAATCCTAGTCTGAACCTAAGCCAAGCATATCATCGAACACCTTCCGGGTGAGATAGCCTACGAATCAAATTTCAAGTGATCAAGTTGAAATAAGCATGAAGAACATTCAACCTAGCGAAACCTATGGCAGTATTCAAGCGATAACATCACAAACCCAGAATCAAGCCTAGATCTACTCCATTTCCTCACAAAACCCTAAACGGATTACTCCCTATCCATGGGTGGATAAACAGCTTCAGGGACAAAAACAAAAGGCATAATGAAAGACAAAAATCAAGACAGAAGGTAAAATTTACTAACTAAAACGAAATTCAAATAAGAACAATGGTTTTCGTTCAAACAGTAAAAAACAACGAAAGAATCAAAAGAGAGAAATCTTTGATCTAGCCAAAAGTAGTAAAAACTAGGTTACAGCCGTTTTTCGCTTAAGGGGTATATATATATCTTAAAACGTGGAAGCTCTAATCCGAGTCAGCATCAGGTTAAGTCGGTTAAAATAGATGAAGTCGGTTGATGGTGCTTCAGGTGGTCACTGGCGAGTCGAGGGTCGAGTCTCACCATTCAGCTTCAGCCAGTCCTCAGCTCGCCTCTATCGGTAGCGAGTCATACTGGCGAGTGCTTCCAAAATTGTAATTTTTGGCTTGGTTCTTTGCTCCACTCGCTGGTGTACAGGCGAGTCTGAGCTATGCTCTAATGGTGGTAGACGAGTTGGAACTCTGGCCTTCAATTTGCAGTTTGGCTTAGTGCTTGTTCTGTCTGCACTCGCTGGTCTCCAAGCGAGCTTGAGTCTTCAACCTTCAGGATACTGGCACTCTTTACTCTAACTAGGTTAGGATACTGGCAGTCTTCACTCTGACTAGCTCATCCTTGCAGTCTTCAAGCCAATTCCACTCCAGAATGCTCCAAAATACCTGAGATGCTCCAAATGCAATGTGCATGCTAAAATGATCCTAATATGACTCTAAAATGCATAATATGTAATAAGAATGAATGCAAACATATGTAAACTATGCAGCTAAAATGGGGTAAAATGCATGAATATCAGCTTCATAGTGTGGTTGCAGGTATAAGTGAACCAATTATCGTCGGTGGTGACTTTAACGTAATACTCACGACGGATGAGAGGTCTGGTGGTAATGGTCTTTTGTCACATGATTCCTTGGAATTTGGTGATTGGATCAATAGTTCCTCTTTAGTGGATATGGGTTTTAAAGGAAGTCGTTTCACGTGGAGGAGGGGCAGGTCTGATTCTTCCTTTGTGGCAAAACGACTCGATCGTATTCTATGTTGTGCACATGCTAAACTGAAGTGGTAGGAAGCAGTGGTGAAACACTTGCCAATTTTCTTTTTGGACCATGACCCTCTTTATTTGCAATTGAGCCCCACGGTTAAAAAGGACTCGAGTAGGTGTCATCTCCGATACAAAGCAGCTTGGTTACAACATACGGGCATTAAGGAGTTGTTACTCAATTCTTGAGATAAGGAGATCTCCACTCCGACTGCTTTAGAGAAGCTATAGGAAACTCTTAAGAAACAGAATAAGGAAGTATTTGGGAATGTGCATAGTCGTAGGCAAAAGCTGTTAAAAAAAGTTCAGAAAAACCAAAATATATTTGATATTAATCCGACGAAGGCTCTCTTTATTCATGAAGCCGAATGTCTTAAGGAGTTGGATGTTATTCTGGAACAAGAGGAGATGATATGATACCAGGATTCCAGGCAGAAGTGGGTGACATATGGGGATAAGAATACAAAGTTTTTCCATACCTCAACAGTGGTTAGATGGAGAAGAAATATAGTGGAATTGTTAAAAAGGGATGATGATACTTGGGCAATAGAGAAAGTTGAACTCGAGGAACTTGCTATGAACTACTATAAGAGTTTATATTCTATGGATGACTTTCCAGACATAGGTACAAGTCTCCCGCAAGTTGGCTTTGCACCTTTGACGTGATATGAACTCGCTGAATTGAGAGCTTCCTTCACAAGTTGCGATGTAGAATTGGTCGTGAGAAGTATAGGAAATACAAAGCCACTAGGCCAAATGGGTATCAACCAATATTCTATCAACACTGTTGAGATGATATAGGCTCTTCAGTTGTGTGTTTTGTCCTATCTTTCTTCGCTTCTGGAGTGTTTCCTAAGGGAACCAATGATGCATTAATGGTGTCAATCACTAAGGTACAGTAACCTGAACGGATCAAATAGTATAGACCAATCAGCCTTTGCAATGTTGTATTCAAGACAATTACAAAAACGATGGCGATGCGCCTAAAGAAAGTAATGAAGAAATTGATTATTCCCGTACAATCAAGTTTTATACCAGGTTGGTTGAGCACAAACAACATTATGGTGGTCCAGGAGGTGGTACATTCTATGAGACAAAAGAAATGACACAAATGTTGGATGTTACTCAAGTTGGACTTAGAGAAAGCCTACGATAGAGTTCGTTGGGATTTCGTAGAGGACACGTTCATTGTAGTTAGATTACCTCATGCTTGGATCAATTGAATTATGAAGTGTATTACAGGTCCATCAATCACACTACTATTGAATGGTGAGAAAACTGATCCCTTTACACTCTCGCATGGATTGAGACAAGGAGACCATTTGTCGGCTAATCACTTTGTGTTATTTCTAAAAAGACTATGCATCAAATTAAACTTTTGGTGGCTTCGCGTGAATGGAAATCCATATGTGTGGCTCGTGTGGGACCACACCGATAACATATATGTTTTGATGATGATCTCATCTTAATGGCCAAGGCTTCAGTTTTGCAGATTAGGGTAATCCAAAGGCACTTGAGTGTTTTTGTGCAGCAAGTGGACAATGCATAAAACTAGAAAAGTCGAAAATTTTCTTCTCTAACAATGTTTCTAGAGAGCTCGCATGGAGTATTAATACAGCAAGTGGCATACAACAAACCTATCATTTAGGATAGTATTTGGAAATGCCAGTGTTGCATAAAAGGATTAATAAAGAGAAGTTCAGAGATATTGTTGAGAGAGTTTCTTCAAGATTATCGGGTTGGAAATGTCGTTTTCTAAACCTAACTGGACGTATAACGCTTAAGAAGTTAGTTTTGGCTACAACTCCTATCCATTCTATGTTGGTAATTGCTCTTCCGATGCACACCTTACTTCGGCTGGATAATATTTCGAGAACCTGTGTGTGGGGAACATTTAGTTTCTTGGGAAATCATATGTTTACCAAAATCAGAGGGTGGGTTGGGAATTCGCCAATCATCCTATGCCAATAAAGGTATGCTTGCAAAAATGGGTTAACGACTTCTTCATGATGATAAGTCCCTCTGGGTGAAGGTACTACGAAGTAAATACCAAGTTGGTGATATCTAGAACCTTGATTGGACTATATCTCGAAGACATGGTATTCCCGAGCACATAATGGGCACTTAGAGATGGTAAGCAAATTAGATTCTGGAAAGACAAATGGCTTGCAAATTCATCTCTACTTGCGGGAATTACGGGTTTTGTTTCACCTGATCATACGGAGAGAAGAATTTATGGTTATTGACAGGAAAACTTAGGCTATAATTGGTCTACAATTTTACCTCATGTGTCGAAACTGATACGATTGAGACTGATGTCTATTGTAGTGGATATATTCACATGATCAAAGGATTCTATGTCCTGGAAAGGTTCAGCTGATGGTAGTTTTACCGCAAGATCAGCTTACTCATTTATTATAAGCCAGAAACATATGCGCCAACAAATGTCAAATTTCTATACTTGCATTTGGAGAGTACAGGCTCCGGAAGGGGTGAAGGTTTTCCTCTGGCTTGTGGGATAGCAAGTAGTGATGACTAATGTGAAAAGATTTAGATGACATCTAAGTGATATTGCGGTTTGCCAGGAATGTAAAGGTGGGAACAAAATGTTAACCCACGCTCTTCGTGATTGCTTTGCAAGTTCAGGTATTTAGCGCATATTTTTATAGCTTACCCGTACTCGAGAATTTTCTTTGCAAATCATTCTGTAATGGTCTTATACCAATCTGAATTTTCATAAAGAGTATTATGGGAGTCCTTGGTCGACCTGGTTTGCCATTAGTCTTTGGTAGTGCTGGAAATGGAGATGTTCAGTGGTAATTTTGTAAGATGTCAAATGCATGGATCGGGTGCGGTTTGTAAATGAATATGCTAGGAGATTACAAACGCTTCTATCACTCAATCTGGAGTTGTGAACACACCACGAATGGAGAAAAGAATGATATGATGGCTCCTAGTGAGCACGAGCTAGGTCAAAGTAAACATTGACTGGGCTTCTCATGGGAACCCAGGGAGAACAACAGCAGGTGGCGTCATCCCTACTGCTGAGGAGGAATGGGTGGTAGGTTTCTCACTATATATTGGTATTTGTTCGGCCCCTTTAGCCAAGCTATAGGGAGTGTACAACGGGCTAGCTTGGGAAAGGCGAATGGAAAAATTTGAGTTAGAGATTGACTCGGAGATGGTAGTTGGATTTCTTACGACAGGGATATGTGATTCTCATCCCTTGTCTTTCCTATTAAATTTTTGCCATGGCTTTCTTTATAGGGACTGGTTAGTTTGGATTACTCACTTGTATAGAGAAGTTAATCGTCTAGCAGACATATTAGCTAACCATGTTTTTTCATTACCATTTGATTTTTATTGTTTGATTCTTGCCCTCATCAAGTCCATACGATTTTGTTAGAGGATATTGGTGGAATGGCTACTGCTCGTACTGTTCGTTGTTGATTTCATTCTTTGACTAATAATAAGGGGACATGTCCCCATTCCTTCACCAAAAAATAATCAAAATAAATTTAATGTAACCTCTTGAAAACAATATCCCACGATATAAATAAAGATTTAAAAATTAAATAAACGTGAGTAAAACAAACATATACAAAAATTATGATGTATCAACACCTAAATAAATACATGTTTGTTGGAGGTAAATCCGAGATACTTTGGTCCACAAGCAACAAACTATATCCAACCCTTTAAGTCATTACCACGGTAACACGGTAAAATGACTGAGATAGCGTCTCAGTTAATAAGTGTTAACTCGACAAATTTTCTTCTCGGAGATTCATCTCACCTCAAAGCAGAGGAACTCGGTTGACATCTCAACAGGAAAAAAATTGGAAATATTCCTTTATTGATATTGAATATTTCCAAAAATCTCGTGATGATCTTCGAAATAACATCGAATCTAAATAGAAAATGTAATATATCTTATCTTAGATCCTTTGTAGCCATCTCTATACATTCTAAATAGGAGGTCTCCACAAAGGGACCACGTTTTCACAATTTATACACAAGTAATACAAACCAACTCAGCACTTTAGCTCTCAAAATCAATCTCTTTGTTATTTTAATTGACAAAATCCTTACCCATCTTCCCTCTTGAATCCCAGAGTTGGATCTTGAACCTTTGTGGTAGATCATACTTGAACAATGCTGAAAAAAATATCTAATGCATAACACAAGTTATCTTCTATTATAAAATATAGATTTATAATGAAGAATTTTCAAAAATGCCCTTTTTGATATGCCTCTTTTCAAAAAATGCTCTTTTATGTCTATTTTTCTCTCCCAATTTCCAAAGAAAATAGTAGATTTTGAAAAAAGGTATTTTTGAAATTCTCCCATATATAATAGAAAATGAATTAATTTTAATTTAAAGGAAAATAAAATTAAGGGAATATGATTTAATAACCGTAAAAGCATAAATAATAATTAAAAAAAGTTATCATGTTATACTAAATCTCTATATCTATATTATATTATCATTCCACCATTTTTCAATTTAATTAATAAATTTTTATTATTTTTTTCTCTTTTATTTCTTTTGTCCACCTCTATTTCATTTACACTATATCTTATTATTAAAAACTAATTCAAATCTTTTTTTTAATAAAAATATTGTTTTTTCCTACATATACTAAGATTTATATATATATATATACATATATTTTTGTCAACAATTGGATTGACAAAACCTAATCCATAGCTTAAACCCCACTCCTAAAATCTCTTTTTTAAGCTACCAAAATGCTGAGGGTAAGAATCGAACTCTTGTGCCAAGTTATTAGCTGAATCATTTTAACCACAAGACTGATAGCAACATTACAGATTTATATTTTTTTAAATAACAAAAATTACTTAAAAGTAAATATATTATTAAATATTTTATATTATATGAAACCTCTATTTTTAATATTATTTGGTGAAAAACTACATTTATGTTTGTTTTTTGGTTATATAAATGTTTTATACTACATGGATGTTATATCTTTGCGAGAGAAAATTGGTTATTAATCCATGAGTAGAATAGTGAATATGGTTTTTTTTATTTTGTCAACTTACATTAATAGTGAATATGGTTGCTTTTACGTTTTAAAGTTTTTATGGTCATATTTTTTATTCTTATTCAAAAAATGGTTACTGCAGCAAATTTACCGCTAAATTAATATAAATTTACATATACAAATCAAATTATATATAATTATTATAGATAAAAATAAATAACTACAAATATTTTATTTATTTTTTCAAACATATTTCATGCATATCATAGAACAACATCTAGTTGATAAAACTTTGTTAATGATACAACTCCGGTTAATTTAACACTCATTTTTTAAAATAAAAATCATTATGGACATAATTGGTTAAAGCTGTAACTTTGATTTTATTAATTTTTTTTCTGTATGGTTTTGTTTTGTAAAGTTTATAAATTTTTTGCTTTATAATTTTGCTTTTTTACAACCAAAAATATACACTAAAACCACTATAAATTAGTAATATTGGGTCTTTAAAAAATTATTAATTTATAGATATTAATTTATCTGTAAATTAATTCATCCACAAATAATATTATTAATTTATAGTATTTTTAGTTGTGAAAATTCTTTTGAAAAAAAAATTGAAACCTTTTTTAGATTAATCTTTTGAATTATAAATTTAATAATTTTAGAACTAAAAATTTAATATTTCAAAACAAAATTTTGACCATAAATTATCGATACAATATATATATATATATATATATATTTAAATTTATGATTAATGACCTCAATTGTCTTATTTCAACAATGATACATATTAAAAAATTGAAAATTGAAGGAATTTTTGGTTATATTTTTAGGGAGAATTGCAAAAATAATCCCAAATGAGCACATTTTCAAACACTGCCAAAATTTGTTGGACATTTTTAGAAAATTTCCTTCATTATTGATAAATGAGTGAAAGACCATCAGATTATTATTTTTCATAAGAAAATAGATTTATTTTTTACGAATATTTTTTCCTGCCAAAATATATTTTTTATCTCAAAATTTAGTTTTCACATTTATAAGTTATCTTATAAAATCTTGTAAAAATTCAAATAAGTTATTTTGTTAAACTTTATAAATAAACATTTTTGAACAAAAAAATAAACCTCAATTGGATTACTAAAGCAAGGGAATGATCAAAGTTTAGATACTCAAATACCTTAAAGAGACATAATGAATATATAAATCCAGGAGAATGAATATATTTACTCTTGAATGAAAAAACTAAACTCTAATTAGATGTCTAATGGAATGATTAAAATAACTAAATCAGACTACCATCTAAACCCAAACGAATGTGTATAACAATTCTCAAACAAAAACAGCTAAACCATAATTGGATGCCTAAACCTAAAGAAATGGTCAAAATTAGCAAATCAAGCTACGTATTGTATCCTAAACATACCTACTTGATGCCTAAATCCGTGAAAATGGTTATAACTCAGAATAGTTTATTTATAAAGTTTAATAAGATAAGTTATAAATTCTAATAATTAGTATATTTATTAGCTTTAATAATGTAAGTTATAAATCTGAATAACCCAGGAGAATGATCAAAATTAGTAAATCAGTCCCAATATTATCTCTAGTAGACTCACTTGATGCTTAAACCCATGTGAACGAATAAACTCATAAAATTATAATAGTATATTTACAAAGTTTAATAAGATAACTTATAAAATGATTTTTATAAGATTTTATTATATAAGTTATAAATTAGGTTTTACATAAAACTAAGTAAAACACAGAAGTATGATTTATAAGTTGGTTTATAAATCTTATATAAACTTTATAAATAATACATATTCAATTCAATATTTTACTTTTATAAGGTTTTATATATGAATTTCATAAAAAAATTTATGTATGTAGTTTTTGTAAGTGAACTTATAAAAGCTTATAAATACGTATAACCAAATTTTCTATGTAGTTTTTCTAAAGATACTAATAAAACCTAAAGAAATATAACATGGAGATGAAACAAACCTAAATAGCCAAAAAAAATTATAAGATTTTATAAGTCAAATTATAAGGATCCAAATATTTTGGAGAAAAACACGAAAATGAAGATCTCTGAATCATGAAAAAGAACAAATGAATATAGATCAAAATCACTTAATAGATTGCACAAATCACAAATTAGGTAATCATATAGCAAATATCATTTATACAAGACATTGTAAAAGTAAGTAAAACAAAATTATATTTTGGAAGTTCGATTTCAAAGTTAATTTATAAAATGTTATAAAAATCTTATAATTCTAAGTTGTACACATTATTTTCAATATTTTGATTTTATAATATTTTATACAATTTTAAAAACAAGCTTAGAAATATATATTACATTTATGCCCTACAAATTCATTTTTATAAGATTCTATAAGATAACAAATAAATATACTATTTATAAGGTTTTATAAGATAACTTATAAATTTACTATTTATAAGATATTATAAGATTTCTTATAAATTTTGAGACAAAAAAATTGGCGGGGAAAATAAAATTTTGTGAAAAAAAATTCATAAAAACTTTTGAGAGCATTTTCGTCTTTTTTATTAGTGAGGGATATTTTTTGCAAAACAAAATTAAAAGAGTATTTTTGTGAAAAGATACAACAAAAATGATAATACTCAAAATTTCTCATTTTTATTTGACATGTTATATTACAATATTATAGTTTACTATGGAAAAATAAAACATAACTGTTTTATATATTTGAGCTCTAGAAAAATATTATTTTCTTAAAGTCGTATATTGATATATCAACTTATTTAAATATATATATATATATATATTCATGTAAGTTAGATGATTATTAATTTATAATATTACTGAGATTATATTTTTATATTGGAATTTGAAGATAATTAATATTTTATTAATGTATTAAATCTGATCAAATTTTATACTGTTTGACTTGAGACTACAAATATTATTAATTTATTAGTATTTATTAATTTATAAAAGTTCTATTGTATTATAAATAAAATATTGATTTTTTAGAACAATGAGAAGCAGAAATTAACATATAATACAATTGGGTTAATTTCAATATTCTTTTTTAAAAAAAATTGTTCTCTAGAATAACAAAATGCATTGCCAATCACGCCCTGTATACTTTATAACTCAATTATATCTTCTGATTAATTTTTTTTTCTTTGGCAAAAAAAAAAAAAACAGAATTCGCGAAAAGAATTCCCATCCGTTGGATATAACCAAAACTGGTTTTGTTTTACATCTAACGGTTCTAACCTTATAGTCTTGATTAAACTCACCTACCGAGTTGTATAAGCTCTGACCGGACTATGTTAGCAGTTAGAACCATCATTATAACCGTTGATATTTGCATGTTCATATAACATATAATCTCGACCGTCCCTTTGAAACTGGCCCCACCTGCGTAGACTTTCCATATTGACTTGTTGAAAATAATAACGCACAATTGGAAAATTTGCATAAATTATAATAATAACATTAAATGATATTAATAAGGTTTTTTTTTGTTATTAATCTAGAATTAGGATTTGAGGGAGAAAGAAAAGGTAAATTGGTTTGTGTTGAGAGCCTTTGCGCATTCTCACTGTGTGTTCGTATATAATACGGCGCGAAGGTGGAAGACCCAAAGCTTTTTCTCTGATCAATTCTTCTTCTTTTTCTTCTCTTAAGTTTTAAGGAAAATTCACTCGGTTTCTGTTTTGTCTTTTGACAAATTTTTCTTGAGTGGCGATCGCTCAATGGAGCCCGACGTAGTGGAGATCGCTTCTCCTGTTGCTTCTTGCTCCAGAACTCTTACGCCGATAAAGGTTAATTTTTTACCAAATTCAATCCATTCATATTTCTGGGGGGTAAATCGTTTCACTGTACCCAATATATGACTGATTTACCTAATTCTTAGCTTAATTGATTTTAGAGTATCGCGGTCATGCGTAATTCTGCGATCATCATCTTGGTTTCTCTGCGTTTGGGGACTTTGTTGCTTTAAGGGTTTAGTGAGTCCCCGTTTATCTCTGTATTCGCCTTACTCTAGGTTTTTTGAAGGTTCGTAATTCGTCTCGGCGATCACTTTCTGTCATTTCATTTTCTGATCACTAAAACCCATAATTGCCTCTTTGTGTTCTTTATCTGTTGAAGTTGTCA
The DNA here is from genome assembly GCA_900406405.1 of Lepidium africanum. Taxonomy (NCBI): domain Eukaryota; kingdom Viridiplantae; phylum Streptophyta; class Magnoliopsida; order Brassicales; family Brassicaceae; genus Lepidium; species Lepidium africanum. The sequence continues at coordinate 27,177 of OVAX01000268.1, read as the reverse complement.
TATTGGATTTTTTTTGCTATGAAATGCGATATCAAGTCTATGAAGGGTTTTTCTCTTTGGCTCTCTGTGATAATTCACTTTCTTTTTCTCTGTTGGCTTGTGTGCAATATTTTTCTATTCATGATCAAGTCTCCATGCTCTGTTTGTAAATTATAACATTTGCTGAACTCCTCTTTATCACTTGTGCGATGTTTTGATGTGAGTTTCCTATGCATTGTAATTATTGAGTTTTTTTCCCGGAATCTCTATTTTTAATTTTTCGTTTGGGCTCCTTTGCGTCTTATCGTTCTTTGGTGGCTTTGCGTCAATTGGATATTATGTTTATCTTACTCTGCAATTTGCGTGGGATCATAATTTTGCAGGCTGTAACTTCAGAAGTGATTGACGTGGAGCAATATGAAATGCAAAACGGTGGTGTTCTTAATAGCAACAATGTTGATTATAAGAACAAAGGGAAGGCTATAGAATTTGGATCCCTTTCAGACGATGAGCAAGCTGAGCATGTTACGGTAGGTGTTTGAATTTTCCTTCTTTTCTTTAATGAGTCTGCTTCTGTAGTCACATCTAAAAGGACGTTTTAATTATTCTAGGGGTCTCCTAGCGATGATTCTGGTTGTCCCGGATCCTCTCCAATATCAAATAGTTTGCTAGACCCCGATTCTTTGATCTATGAAGACGACTATGAGTATCCTGATCAATTTAGCTATGAAATGGAGGAGGAGACTGATAATTACTCCATGTATCAAGATCTTTTTGATGCTAAGGATATCCCAACTGGTGTGGAGGTGACAATGGATTGGTTTCCAAATTCTGCAGGCAAGGAAACAGCGAAATCAAGCGGAAGCACCAAATCATCTTGTGACAAAAGTGGGGGTAAATCAGATGCTGCCAGCAGCAGTTCCAAGAAAGCAACAAAAGGAACTGGAGTCCAACACCAATTTCCTTACCCAGAAACGACAACATATGTTGCTCAATCATGGAATGCTTTACCACACAACTCTCAAGGAATCATACCAAACTCTGCTTATGCATTGCCACAAAATAGTCAGGCTTTCCATCATTCTTCATCACCTTTTACTTTTGGTTCATCTACCTCCAAAAAGTATTCTTCCTATCATCTTCAGCCTCAGACTCCCGAGACGGTAATGGGAGAGGCTCCGGGTCCTGCTCCTGCTCCTGCTCTACCTTCTGGAATATTGCATCCGATGCCATCAAAAGCAGCCAGTTCAAAAGGTTTTATTGGTTCTCGGCGTATAGTGGAAGAAGTTCTCTCGGCTCCCGATTCTTCCAGAGTCAAGAGAAATATGGAGGATTATCTTGGAATTTATTTGTTTTTCAAAAGATTTGACATCGTCGAAGATTTTTCAGATCACAAGTATGCTTCTTGGGGAACGACATCAAAGCAGGTAGCGACCAGATGGGCATAATTTAATCAATATTCTGGAATGTTTCTTTCCTTTTGTCAACATTTAACTATTTCTTTTTTGTCTTATCAGCATTCAAAGGATTGGGTGAAAAGGATCCAAGAAGAGTGGAGAATTCTTGAGAATGATTTGCCAGGTACACACTTATTGATCAATTTTCGTGGCTTGATACTATCAACGATTTTCTTACATTTTTTTTTTGGTTCTTGCAACAGAGATGATATTTGTCAGAGCTTATGAATCTAGGATGGATCTGTTAAGGGCTGTAATTATCGGAGCCCAAGGAACGCCCTACCATGATGGTCTGTTCTTTTTCGATATCTTCTTCCCGGATACATACCCATCTGTGCCTCCAGTAAGTAGTCAATTGAACGTTCTCAAGTTGGAATTTTTTAACGTCTCTTAAAGGTTTTCCTATTTTGATATGTGAAATATCGTTTGGTTTTACAAGACTGTTCACTATCATTCTGGTGGACTGAGAATCAACCCGAATCTGTACAATTGTGGGAAAGTATGTCTGAGTCTTCTCGGCACTTGGACTGGTAGCCAGAAGGAGAAGTGGATCCCCAACAACTCAACAATGTTACAGGTTCTTGTTTCAATCCAAGGTCTAATCCTAAATCGAAAACCTTACTTCAACGAGCCTGGCTACGAGAAGACAGCAGGTTCTGCAACGGGTGAATCCAGCTCTAAAGCTTACAGCGAAAACACCTTAATACTGTCTTTAAAGACTATGGTTTACAACATGAGGAGACCACCCAAGGTAACAACAAAAAACCTTATACCATTACAACGAAAATAGCCTCTTAAACCTTGTGACTAGAAACTTGAGATTGATTGTTCTGGTGGGTTTTGAATGCACAGTACTTTGAAGACTTTGTGTATGGTCATTTCTTCAGCTGTGCTCACGACGTGTTGAAGGCGTGTAATGCTTATAGAACAGGAGCCGCACCGGGATCTCTGGTGAAGGGAAGTGTTGAAGATGTAGAAGATAGTAGTAGCCAGACTAGCTCTATGAAGTTTAGGACAGATGTGGCAACCTTCGTGGACACAGTGCTCTTGAAGGAGTTTATTCTTCTAGGCGTTCTTGGTCTCGAAGTGGAAGGAGAAGAGAAAGGCTCTGAGACTAGTAACGTTCCAGAGAGTACCAGATCAAGCTCCAAGAGAGACAGAGTTTCTTCAAGTTAAGCTCCATGTTTCTCTTTCTTTTTTTTTTTCTTGATTTCATGATAAAAAAAACAGGCGACTTAGTTTTACCTCTTTCTCTAACGATGGATTGTCTCTCTCTCTTTTGTTTTTTTTTTTTTTTTTGATTATGACATTAACCGCAATACTATTGAGAACTGAGAGAAGTCTTCTTATATGTACAGTGGCTTTTATCATAATGGTTGGATATCTGAAATTCTTTTGCAAATAGTCAGATATAATGCATGGTTTTATTTGTTTTGGCTTGAAGCTATTTACATAAATCGTAAGAATTAGCCAAGTCTGCTTACTTGAATAATTCTGAGCTACTAGTAGTATGTATCAGAAAGGGTCTATCAAAAAACAAAAGACAGAAGATAGATGAACTTGTACTTTGGTACTGAAAGAAAATCTAATAAAACAGGAGATAGACACCTGGACAGAGTAGGCAAAGAAGTTTCTGGAGTTGCCTAATTGGACCATCCACATGTCCTCTCAAAAACCCTAAACCCTTAGTTGTTTCTATATTAGCCGTCTGAAACTACCACTCTCATACGACCATCATTTATGGGTTCACCTTCATCACCGGTGGTGAGAGCGCTCATCTGCGACGGAAAGTCAGTGGCGAATATATTCGTCCGTGCACGTACTGCCAATCTCACAACCACAGAGACAGTGTAGAACACTAGACGGGCCATTCGATCTCTTCTTCGGTTTAATCAGACACCGCCATGCCAATACCCGATTTTCTTTGAAAATTTTCCTGTTATGCAATTCAGTGTCAGGTTCATTGAGCAAGAGGCCGTTTCAGAGAGAATAGGGAAAGTGGAGGCGCCTCATGGCAAGCGAGTGGTGGACAACGAGGACAATGATTCACAAGAGGAGGAGACAGATTTTGATGAGGAAGAATTTGATGATTTGGATATCGACGAGGATGAAGTGTTTGAAGATATGGACAAATATACAAGGAAGAAGAAGTAGATACAAAAACAATGCTTCTATTTTTTATTTTGTTTTTCTGTTTTTGGTTGAGTTTAGTAGGTTAGACATAAACCTTGATTTTTTTTTTTTCAAAAACAGGGGCTAAGCCCCTGAGTTTATTTATAGTAGAGAAAAATGTCAAGTAGCTACAATCCTATGTCTTAACATCCCCTGAGAATCCTCAGTAAAAACAGAAATCAAACAATTCAAAATCACGTCAAAAGAATGAAAACCAAGAGGCAATGTAAAAGCATAGTTAGCTAACCCATCAGCAAGACGGTTAGCCTCTCTATAAACATGTGCAATACGGACTAGCCATTCCCTTGAAAGAAAGCCATAACACAATCATGCCAGGAAAGAGGGAGGGTGAGAATCACTTATCCCCTTAGTGAGGAGGTCCATAACCACCTTTGAGTCAACCTCCAACTCCACGCGTCGAAATCCCTTCTCCCACGCCACATACAAACCATAGTACACACCCCAAAGCTCTGCTAATGGTGCTGTACAGATGCCAATGTTCAAAGCAAAACCACCACACCATGAACCATTAGCATCCCGTATAACTCCACCCGCAGTTGCTCTCCCCGGGTTACCATGCGAGGCGACATCCGTATTTATTCTGACCCAATTCTCTTGAGGCACGACCCAACCTATCAATCGAGTTTCACGAGAGTGAGATCTTGCCATACTTGTCTCCCGTGAATGCACCAATTGTACCTCACGAGCTTTATCTTTAATAAAGCACACACGATCTCTACAACACTGAACAGTTTCAAAAACATTCCCACATCGCCACTTCCAAGCCCACTAAATACCGACAACAAAGAGGGTTACCCAAGAGTAGCCATCTGCATCAAACGTATAACCCAAATTCCAGAAGATCCATTCCAATAGAGATGATGTAAAAAACCATCAATGTCGTCGTCGTGGCACAACTCGTATCCAAATTCCATACATAGCAGGACAGTCACGAAGGACATGAAGGATTGACTCATCACATGCCTTACAAACCGAGTAAAGTGTTGAATGACTCAAATGTCTTCGAGTTCGTTCAACATTCGTCATAATCACTTGATGTGCTACCAACCATAAGAAAACTTTCACTCTTTCCTGAACTTGTACTCGCCAAATTCTTGAAAAGAAGGATTGCTTATTTAGCTTCTGGTTTGAATTAGTTGCCAAGTAAGCATAAGCAAAACTAACAGAGAACTTACCATCCACACTTCTTCCCCAAGACATCCGATCACGAGCACCACTAACATCATCGACTACCACAGAGGTTAATTGTAGTCTCGTATTCTCAAGGATCAAATTCTGCAATTGGACTACATTCCAACCCAAACCCCGTGTCCAAAAGTCCCCTACTTTCAGATTTTGAAAATGCAATGGAATTTCAGAGAGAGAAACTACACTCAATGCTTCCTTCCCAAGCCATCGGTCGTGCCAAAAATCAATCAAATGACCGTCTCCAATGACCCATCTAACCCCAGGAACAAGTACTTGACGAATACTTGCGACTACACTACACCACATCGAGGACCACGTGCTTCGCAGACATAGCCAATCAATCTCCTTTAAGGAACCCACATCGTATTTGGATCGAAAAACCCGAGCCCACAAGCTCGTATTGTCCTGGAGTAATCTCCACCCGATTTTTGTTAACAGTGCTTGACTCATAAGAGCCATCTTTCGAATACCCAAGCCTCCATTTTCCTTGCGATCACAGACCCAGTCCCAAGATATCAAGTGTATCTTTTGATTTTCCATTGTACTACCCCAAATAAAGGAGTGAGATAGTTTATCCAGACTATCCACAATTCGTTTAGGCAATGATATTGTACTCATAGAATGGATAGGAATCGAAGATAACACTGACTTTTTCAAAGTGATTCTGCCAACCATACTAAGAAAACGGCTCTTCCAACCTGACAAACGAGAAGAAACCTTCTCTACCATATCCTTGAACGTATCTTTATTAATATGTTTATGAAGAATAGTCATTCCAAGGTATTTACCTAGATCACACGTCTGTTGGATACCACTTGCGATACTCATACGTGTAGCTAAATCACGAGACACATTAGATGAGAAGAAAATCTTGGATTTTTCAAGACTCACTTGTTGACCCGATGCTTCACAAAAACGGTCTAAAATGGATCTAATGACATTAACCTGAGCAACTGATGATTCAGCGAACAATATAAGGTCATCCGCAAAACACAAATGGGACAAAGGCGGACCCCTTCTAAGCAACCGCAAACTCGATTTGGTGGCAAAGTCGTTCAAGACAAAGTACAAACAAATATGGTGACAACGGGTCACCTTGTCTAAGACCCCGCATTGGTTTAAAGGTCTCGGCTTTTTCACTATTCCAAAGTAAAGTCATTGATGGACCAGAGACAAATTGTATAATCCATGACACCCATTTCTCTGGTAGTCCTGCAGCTTGAAGGGTGTTTTCCAGGAAATCCCAGTGGATTCGATCATACGCTTTCTCCAAGTCAAGTTTCAAAAGCATCCACCCTCGTCTACCTTTTTTCAGTGCATTGAGTGTACCGCTTTTTGCACAATGACGATGTTATCCATACTTAGTCTTCCAGGGATGAAACTCGCTTATGCAGGGCCAATAAGTTTTGGCATAAGCTTCTTCAACCTCAGAACCATTGCTTTTGTGATACTCTTGAAAAAGACATTGCACAAGCTAATAGGACGGAATTGTATAATACGTTCAGGCTTTTCAACCTTCGTAATCAACACCAACAAGGCATCATTGGTACCCTCCGGTATCACACCAGACTCCAATACAAAACGACTCACTGATCCACCTACAAGATCCCAACATTACTGGTAGAAAATTGGAGAGGATCCATCAGGACCATGAGCTTTGAAACTTCCCATGCTCCGCACAGCAGTCTCCACTTCGTTAATCGAGAAAGGGCGAGTTAAGGAGCGAAGATCTTCACTAGAAAAACCAGCAAAACCAATAAGAGGCAACGAGTCAACATGGGCTTCAACATCATCCATGGAGTAGAGAGTGCGATAATAATCAACTGCCATTGCTTCCAACTCAGTCGAATTATCTACCCAAATTCCTTCAAAATTTTTGAGGCTTTCTATCCGGTTTCTGCGTATGCGAATAATGGTAGAAGTGTGAAAAAACTGAGTGTTTTGATCTCCCAATTGCACCCATTTTTCTCATGATTTCTGAAACCAAAGCACTTCTTCTTGCTCGAGTACTACCTCCAGCTCCTTAACCAATTGCTTTTCTCTAGCCAATAGAAGATCCGAACATTGAAACTCTAACAAATCTTGAATAACTTTGATATCCTTGATTAACTTCTCCTTACGCTTATGTACATTCCCAAACACTTCTTTATTCCAACTAAGCAACTGAGTTTTCAGAGTTTGGAGAGCATCATCTGTCCGAATATCATGTCTCCAAGAATGCAACTGTAGTTCTTTGAAGCTGGGATGTTGCAGCAATGCAGCTTCGAAACGGAATGGGCGACGTCGAGGATCCCCATTAGACACCGGCTGGAGCTGCAAGTATTAAGGTGCATGGTCTGAAACTAGGAATGGTAGATGAGAAACTTTAGCTTCATGCCACTTAAGCCTTGCTTCGGCATTGCTAAGAATTTGATCTAACCGTTTAGCTACAAATGTTAACTCCGACCTCCCACGTTTCCACTTAAACCTGCTCCCTGTGAATCCTAGATCAATTAGTGACAACTCATTAATCCAGTTTCCAAATGCCAATGAATCAGGCGACAAACGTCCATTACCCACGTCCTCTCGTCCAAACGAACAATAGTATTGAAGTCTCCACCTATAATCAACGGACCAGAGATACCTCCCATTCTCGCTTTAAAGATTCTCATAGACCACTATGCCTGCTAACCGAATGAGCAGCATATACAACAATCAAGTGGACCACCTCATCTCCACTAGTGACTATCGCATAAATAAATTGGTTACAAGCTTCTACAATCGCCACCTCACCAATACTAGATCTCCATAGGAGCCATAGACCCCCACTTTGACCACGCGCATCAACACGAAACTTGTTTTCAAACCCCAAACCTCTACAAATCCGACCTGCTTGAACACCTTCAGCATGGGTTTCAAATAGCGCCATAATATCAACAACTTGCTTCTTCAACATATATCTCACTGCCCTACGGAAAGTGGGTTTATTAGCCCCCCGACAATTCCAAAAAATAGCATTCATCATAAACATAGCATCAAAGACAGCATAAACTACCGGGGACACCCATTATCCTCGTATTAAGGTCGTACCATCAACACTTGGTGGATTAGACTTACACAAAGCATCTAGACCAACCGCAAGCCATGAACAAGAATCACTTGCATCTGGCTTTTGCTGCCCCATCACCGAGTCTATGCTAGTCACCTCTGACCTCACCAGTGGAGCCGTAGTAGGAGGATATGAGAAATCAACATCCGCACGACTAATCACCTCATCCGCCAAACGAGACCGTTTAACAGTAGCTACCTTCCCCGGTTCCGGTTCTCCATCACCAAAAACTAACCCACGAGATAGACGGCTATGTTTAAAAGCTTTCTTCTTGGGGCCAGTTTTCACTCCAGACTTTCTAATTTTTCTATTTGGATTCCGCATATCACCAGCGTGACTAACATCATGGATATGATCATCACCCGATAACACACAAGCTTCACTTTCCGGCAATGGCATCGTAGTCACGGCCTTTGATGCCATTATAATATTCTCTTTATTCCCCGAATCAATAATGGAAATAGTCTCCAACTCCGATACCAAACCTTCCTCACTTAAGTTCGCAAACCTATTGGAAGACGAAGCCTATGAAGTTTTCTTATTTGTAATATCCACCAATTCTCGACTAGATTTTACTTCCTTTCTACTCCCTTTAGTAACAGGTCCAACAGCCCCATTCACGGTAATTTTTCTAGTTGCAGCATCGTTCCTTGGAATCTTCAATCCCGTCTCTTTCCCTCCACATGGTACTTGACCAATTCTGTTCTTCTCAGACATAACATTCTCCGAGCTAACACCCGCAGCTGCAGACATAAACCTTGTTGATGAAATGGTTCTTGTTATCTTTATCACATTTTTTATTTTTTTTTAATCGTAAAATCTGTGGTTTTAGTTATCAATGGTACAGTGCAATAGAGTTGATTTAGCGAGAGGGCTAAACCGGATTGGTATAGTACTGCCTAACCCAAGTGTGGTTTACAGTGGAATCGTCTGATAAACGACGTCGTTTTAGAATAGAACGAAGATCCAATGACGTGGTAAGGATAAAATGGTAAGAGAATTATTATCCACATCAGTCTCTTTGGGTGTGTGTTGTCTGTTGCTCGGTCACTCAAATCAGCACCCCTAACTGCCAAAACCAAAATAAACATATCTCTCTCTGTCACTCTCTCTACTACTCAAAATCTGCTTCCATGGCGTCGTTGCTTGATTCCGTCACCGTGACCCGCGTGTTTCAACTGCCGATTACGGCGTCAATTTCATCAGGACGACCAATTTCTCCCGCCAGGTTCATGGAATTCAGAGGTTTGAAGGCTTCTTCCCGGAGTATCGTGGCTCAGTCGGTGACTGTGGGTGCCAATCGCAAATCCAGATCCGCCCGCCGTGGAAGAATCTTCTGCGAGTCTCAAGACACCACAGCTGCAGTCGAAGGTACTCAGCTTAACTTGTGCTTCTTCACGTCTCCTCATCCGGTTTATTAAGCCTTTTTGTGATTTTGCTTGTTATCGTGTATGAAATAACCATCGAGATGCTGTCTGGTATAAATTTGAATGGTGAATTTGCGACTCTGAGGCTGATAAGAATTCCCATATAGGAGTTGACTAAGGAGCATCAAATTGTGGACAGTCTACAAAGTTTTCCTTGAAACTTGGATTCTTTAGTAACTGGATCTTTGTAAGACTCGTAGCAACTCATAGAGAGATTAGAGCATTGGATTCTGAACCCTATTGGACATTCTCGTTTGAGGACTCAACTTGGATTTTATTTGTCTCTTCTAAAACACACTTTCATGATCATCAAAGCAGGAACTATATAAGGTTTATGCTACAATTGAGGAAACACATGATTTAATTATACTAGAATCCAACTTAAGCCAAGTTGTGATTGCTTCCTTTTAGGCATATGGTTTGATACAAGTCAAGAATGAACCAGAGTCTTGGCATTGACGTGCTCTATATACTCTTCCACATTACATTTCTCTACTCTTAACTTTCTTGTTTGTGGTTGATGGTGCAGTACCAAACCTTTCTGATTCAGAATGGCAAACACAGGTTCTCGAATCAGATGTTCCAGTTATGGTCGAGTTCTGGGCACCATGGTGTGGACCCTGCCGTATGATTCACCCCATAGTTGACCAACTGGCTAAGGATTTCGCAGGGAAGTTCAAATTCTACAAAATCAACACCGACGAGAGCCCTAACACAGCGAACCGTTACGGGATACGCAGCGTTCCGACCGTAATCGTATTCAAAGACGGTGAGAAAAAAGACAGTATCATCGGAGCTGTCCCTAAAGAAACATTGGAGAAAACTATAGAAAGATTCTTGACCGAGTAAAAAAAAAAAATCTATTTGTCACTCGTTTACTGTATCTTCTTATGTAAAGTAAAACTATGTAAAGTCTTTTGAGTTTTGACTATGGTGTTCTTTCTAGTGGACCCACTTTGTTTCTAGTTAAAACAAAAAGAATGCACCGACGCCAATGAGAAGAGAAGCACAACTTCACGTGGAACCACATGCCATTGTTCTGCCTAAGCTCTATACATACTTAGTTACATATGTTTTGAGTTATGTAAGCTTCCGTACACTTTCGTTGGATGTTCTGCTTAGGACATATATTTAATGCCATGCGAATTTATATCTAATACCTTATACTATACGTATTTTCGATTTCTTTTCCAATCATGCAAGTAAGTATTTATACTATGTGCACTGTGTATATTAATTAAACCGAAGATCCTGAGGAAACGCGTTTCTTCTTCTTAATAATTTAAATTGGATTCCCTTATCTAATTCTCGGATTACACAGGTCATCAACTCGCATTAACTTAGGAAACGATAATCTGTAATATTGATCAATTAGACCGAACTCAAATTCTGATAGCACTACATAATTAAGATACGAAATCCTAAACCAAATATACAGCTAGATATCATATACCATTTGTCAACTGTGTGGCAATCGTTTTTATATTAACACTTTTTGCCTTTTATTTGAAAGATCCAATCTCAAATGTAGTTATAGTCACATTAATTACACTCATTACCATTTCTGACCTACAATAGAGCTAATATATTATTATCTTGTAGTATTTTCTTGATAAATCGAGTATCTTGGCTAATTTCCAACTTATTTAGTTATCTAGCTCCAGGTGTTTTAATGAAACCTAAGACAAGACATGGCGTTATATTTGTTTCGCCAAACAGCATCAACTAAAGACTCGACCAAAATCAAATTCAAGAGTCAAAATTGACATGTTTACGTTTTGCTCCGAGTGGCCTTAATTACCACTAAACTACAACGTTTATCTTCTAGTATTTTATTATGGGTATATACTTCACAAAATCTAAAGTTTTGTCTCTAAATTTGGTTTTATGTGAACATACCAAAAAATCTACTATAAATTACTTCACCGCAATAATTTTCAAGCTATATGACATTTCGTGTTTTGATTGTGTTTAGACCCTACATTCAATTATTAGAGAATTTTCAAGCGCAATAAAAAAATAAGGGTCGAACTAAGAAAGATAACGAACACATGCATGAGATTATGGTGCATGTAAGTGAATTAAGTCGTAAAAATCACCGACAAAACGCGTTTGATACTTTACTCAATCCTTATAAAACGAGGCCAAAAGTCTTCCTTATTCTCCAAGCAATCACTCCAAAACTAAAACCTCTCTTTCTTCGACCTCTATTTGCTTCATCACGAAAAAGAAATAAATTCTAATTATTTAATACATAAAATATATATATGGAAATGAAGGGAAAATATTTGGTAACGGTTATTCTCTTGGTTGGTACGTTAAGTGTGGGGATGTGTTCTAATGGTTGGATTAGGGCTCATGCAACGTATTATGGCGTTAATGATAGTCCTGCTTCACTTGGTAAAAATTCCGTTAAACTATATCTAGTTTGATACTTTTTAAGTTTTTGTATAGGAAATATAAATTTTTAAAAAGAATAATTATATAGGAGGAGCGTGTGGATATGATAATCCTTACCACGCCGGATTCGGAGCCCACACGGCGGCATTAAGTGGTCAGCTATTCAGAAGTGGCGAGTCATGCGGTGGTTGCTACCAAGTGAGGTGTGACTTTTGGGCGGATCCTAAATGGTGTCTTCGAGGAGCCACCGTCACGGTGACGGCAACAAACTTTTGTCCGTCTAACAATAATAACGGTTGGTGCAATCTTCCTCGTCATCACTTTGACATGTCTTCTCCTGCTTTCTTCCGCATCGCCCGACGTGGCAACGAAGGCATCGTTCCCGTCTTCTATCGCCGGTGGGTAACGTATTCCATGCTTTTAGATACTAGTTGACTCAAAGCCATAGATCATTGTAACAACATTATATGACAAAAGTAGATGATCGATGTATAAATGATAGTATTTTATATTTGAATATAGAGTGGGATGCAAAAGAAGAGGAGGCGTGAGGTTCACAATGAGAGGGCAAGGGAACTTCAATATGGTAATGATATCAAACGTTGGCGGTGGCGGCGCGGTGAGAGCGGTTGCGGTGAGAGGCTCCAAGGGAAAGACTTGGCTTCAGATGACCCGTAATTGGGGTGCCAACTGGCAGAGCTCCGGCGATCTCCGTGGACAGAGACTCTCCTTCAGAGTCACTCTTTTTGACCGCAAAGCAATGACGTTCTTAAATGTTGTCCCTTCTTCTTGGTGGTTTGGTCAAACTTTCTCTTCTCGAGGCCGCCAGTTCGTCTGAGTGCCTAAACGTAACGTTTCGTATATTTACGAATGGGCCTGATTTCAATTCTTTGCTTATTTATGAACTTGCCCTTGTTTTAATTGGGCAATGTTTTTTTTTTTTTTTAATTGCTATATAATTTCATGCTTAATAAGTATATTGTTTATCCACGTGGTTTCAGTTTATTATATTCTAAAATACAGTTTGGAGGTAGATTATGTCTCAGACTCTACAAGTAATCTGAAATAATAGTAAATTTTTTTTTTGCTTACTTTAACAAAACAAAAATGTATATTTGTTTTTGGCCAATGAAATAATTCTTCGTAGATGGTAAAAGATATATCAAAATTATACGGAAAAACAGAGCAATAAATATACAAAAAGGAAAAAAAGTTGAGAAAAACGAGGTGCTAGCCCATGCTTTTTCTGCTGCCTTAGTTTTCTCCATTCTCGAAGAGTTGATTTTTCAAATGCAAAACAAATACTAGTAGTATACTTAACAGGTTAAATATCAGTAAATCCTACTTTTGCAAAATCTTTGTGAGATTAGTAAAAAATAGAACTATCAAAAAGAGATTTCCCTTTCACCTCATACAGTAAATTCTTTGTCACCAGATCGATATAAGATTTCAATTTTTACACAGAACTGTAGTCCTTACTATATATGTTTTGATAATATAAACAAAGAAAAAGTTGAAATAATTTATTTTAAATCAAGTGAATGGCGTTACAGTTTCAGATCTCACAGTGGAATAAGAACAAAAAAGTGTATTTAAATTTATACAGAAAAACAGAACAACAGAGATTAAAAAATGGGTTAATACTAAGCCGGAACCATTAAAAAATGGTCAAAAATATCTAAAAGCCCATGAGAACTGAACCAGAGACATCGATTCTCTTCATGTTCCACGGATGATAGATTGAAAAGAAGTACGTAACCATTTAATTTTCATTTACTTTATAAATACACAAATCCAAGCTAAAAGACATAACTACCCTCCAATTGCTTTCACACTCTTCTTGAACAATGAACAGAGAGAGAAAGAGAAGACAGACACTCTTTAGTAAAGGTTACTCTGTGTGTATTCTCTCTGAAATTCCTTTTTTTTGGTCTCGAGGGTTTTTCAGAGCGTGAAGAGATAGAGCTTTGGCAAAGATGAGAGGACCTTTGGGAGCTGTGATTGGAAGATATACTTCAAGTGACGGGAGTGCTCCAAATGATGGGATCATTAAGCACAATAGAAAGTGCAGAGATATTACGTTTCTTGTCATCTTCATTGCCTTTTGGGTTTCAATGATTGTTAACTCCAGCTTTGGTTTCAACCAAGGTAACCCCTTAAGGTAAGATTCCATTTATTTTGCTCGAAATCTCTTTGCACTAGGATAGCCCCCTCCTTAAACCTCAAATGGGGTTCTTCATTCTTCCTCCCTGTTTTACCAATACTAATCTTGCCTGATTTTAACTTTTATCATACCAATGATTGTACCTTTTGTAGCTCTATATGTGTACATACTTTTAGTTTTAGGAAAGACTTTTGGTGTGAAGACATTGAAAGTGGGTGATAAACTTTGATTGTGAAAAGTTTAAAACTTTCTTCATCACCCATTTGCGCTAATTGTTCCTTGAATTGTGTTCTATTAATCAAAATCGATGAGTGGTGATGTTTTATGTGAATTGTTCTTGCAGACTCACATATGGATTGGACTATCAAGGGAACGTATGTGGTAGCAAGCATCGTCACCGTGACCTTACTCAACTTGAGCTTAGATACTGGTTAAACCCTAACCAAGTTTATGAAAGTGGTTTAAAAGATGGGCAACTCAAATTGGCTAATGCTAGGACTATTTGTCTCTTGGATTGCCCTGAACCATCTGATGATACTCTCAGCTGGGTCTGTGATTATCCAGATGGCGAAATTCGTCTCAAGATGGATGATTGGATTGACAGGACTTATGATTACTTTGAATTTCTTACGCCAGAAATGAGGAATTCATCTCTTCAGCTTCAGGGTCCTTGTTACCCTGTAATATTCCCTACTGTGAATGGTAAGAATAGATTATATATACACGAAGCTTAGTCTTTTTTTTTTTTTGTATTACCATTTCATAACAAGATTTGTTCTTTAATTCTGTAGTTCATTGGAGCTGCCAATATATCGCTCGTGCTTCAAATTCATCTTTACGCCACTGGCAGCAGATGGGTGGTGTGAATATTCAAGAGGATATGATCATAGACAAATCGATTCGAAGGTCAATGAATTCGCGGGCTTCAGTTCTGAAGGTTAGAGAATGATCCTCTTTTCTACTGACATTTAACCTTTACTCTTAACATATTCTTGTGATATGATATTTTGAAGAATGCTAAAAGCAATTGTTTGTGCAATCGCAGCGCTATGTGGCTGATATTGGGAAGTCATGGCCAGTATTAATTGTTTGTGGAGGTCTCGTCCCACTGTTTCTATCCATTATCTGGTTGCTTCTAATTCGACATTTTGTTGCCGCCATGCCCTGGATAACTGTTGTCCTTTTCAACATGCTTTTAATATCGGTGACTATATTTTATTACTTAAAAGGTTGGTTAAGAAATCAAATTATTACTGTCTGTTTGTGTTTCAAGTCATTTGGACTCCATATGCTTATTACACTTTGTATCTTTTATAGCTGGATGGATTGGGAATGATGCTGTAACACCTATTATTGGTGAGCATGACCCATACTTTCATGTGTATGGTCGAGTAAGTTAACATTTTCTACTTTGCGCTGCTGTCAAGTTCACTAAGTTTTGAGATCATATGTCCCAATTTTTTTTCATGCTTATTTGCATTTGGTTCTTCCCAGGAGCTGACTCATGTTCGCGGAGTGGCCATTTTGATGACTTTTATCTCAGTTGTTGCTATCCTCACTTCAATTGCCATCATCCGCCGAATTCTCATGGCAACATCAGTTCTCAAGGCGAGTATTAATGTCTTTGTAATTAAATGAGCAGTTTGGTTATGCTAGGTAGATCATTTGTTGTATACTTGTGAAATCCAGGTAGCTGCTAAAGTAATTGGAGAAGTTCAAGCGCTGATTATTTTCCCGGCTATACCGTTTGCAATGCTTGCAATATTCTATATGTTCTGGATATCAGCAGCTCTATATCTATTCAGTTCTGGTCAAGTTGTTCAGAACAACTGCAACAACACTAACTGCTGCGCATATGATCTTGTGGCAAAGAAAGTAAACTGTGACCGTTGCTGCGGTTATAGCATACGTTACACTCCTCACATCAGCATTGCCATATTCTTCCACCTTTTTGGTTGCTATTGGGCCACACAGTTCTTCATTGCATCTTCCGTGACAGTGATTGCGGGCTCTGTTGCTTCCTATTATTGGGCTCAAGGAGAAACATCAGTAAGTACTGAGTTCTACAATTTTAGTGCATTTATGAAACTTTCAATTATTACTGAATATTGACTGGTTTCATGGCTGGAAATGCAGCCAGAGATACCATTTCTTCCCGTTTTTGCCTCAATGAAGCGGCTTGCACGCTACAACCTAGGATCTGTGGCTCTGGGTTCACTCATTGTCTCTTTTGTGGAGTCTGTGAGGTTCATTCTTGAAGCAATTCGTCGTAGAACAAAAGTAAGTGGGGCTTTACCAGATCACTGGTTTTGGAGAATGGGGCATTACACTTCACGTGGTTGTCTTAAAAGTGTTGAGTGGACCATTAAATCCGTTAACCGCAATGCCTACATAATGGTAACAGAAAATCATGCCCCTTTAGCAAAAACCCACTTCCTTTAACCTCTTGTTGAAATATATCGGTGTATTTTCCAGATTGCTATAACAGGGAAAAGCTTCTGCAAATCGTCTGCAATAGCGACAGAGCTGATCATAAGCAACATTCTCAGGATAGGGAAGGTAAATGTGATAGGAGATGTTATATTGTTTCTAGGGAAGCTTTGCGTGAGTCTCTTCAGTTCTCTCTTTGGCTTCTTGATGTTGGATTCGCACAAGTACCGGTCTTCTCACAACAAAGTCTCATCCCCACTATTACCTGTTTTGGTAATACTTATTCCTTTCCTCTAAACTATTGTAAATATGAAGACAGATGATTTTTGAACTTAAAATAGGTTTTGTTTGTGACTCTGCACAGGCATGTTGGGCTTTGGGGTATATTGTGGCAACACTTTTCTTTGCGGTGGTTGAGATGTCCATAGACACAATTATTCTCTCCTTTTGCCAAGACTCAGAGGAGAATGATGGGAGTGCTCAACACGCACCGCCTCTTCTACTGGAAACTTTAGATAACAATCAGGAGGAAGAAGTTCAGAGACTTACCCACTGATAGATCCATACTGTAAAAGTTTTGTTCTTCTTCGGTTGGCTGGTTTATATGGTTCTAAAATTGAATATTTTATCTCCACAACTTTATAAGCATATTGTAATTTAGATGGCTTGATAATTATTCGATTCTTGAACCAAAAATCATATTTTTGCAAAATGCCTCTTTGTTTTGTTACAGTAAAAAGTCAGGATATGTCAATTATAATAGGATGAAGCAAAAGCATTTCAACGACAAATAGAATACAAAGTCATCAGACGGACTTTTTGTTTCCTTAGAACAAAAAGAGTTTAGAGAGAGAGGGATTTAGAACCTTACATGAAATGCTAGAGAAATATATAAGTTGGCGCTTAAGAAAACGGAAGAGCTGCCTTTGCTTCATTTTCATTCACATTTACTCCAACTGCCTCGTTTTCTTTGAAAGTCGAATCATGCACTGTAAGCATGGCTTTCTATTTCACCAACTCTTCTTGCGAATGAAGTATAGCAAATGATGACAGAAGAATCACAAGGTGATGGTGAGAATGTCTAAATCTTCCGACTTAGAAGATCGCAATTTAGTTTTTTTTTTTATATATATATATATAAAAAAATAACATGGTCTTGTTGCCAAATAATTGCAAAAATGTATTTTGGGAACTTAAAGTTGCTAAACATACGATTTGTGTCATCGAAAAAAGTCTATTTTCTTTCATCTGTCATGCTATGTTTGTGAATTGGTTATACATGCACATTTTGAGCAACACATTTTGCATGATGTGTCTTCTCTTATGTAAAAAGTCTTCCATCCTATAAAAGCGTGAGGAATCCTTTTATCTTAAATGCATATCAGGATCAACTTATTACATAGAAACAATGGCACAGGGACATCCAGGTAAATGCTTTGGGTTCCTCCTCTTACTATGCTTCTTCACTTCAACTTTCTCACGCAGGATTCTTAAGGATCTACCAACGATAGAGTCTAGCAAGCTAGTTATAAACCATGAATTGAATCCTGGGACGGTTATGCTACATCTAGACCATGAGGTACAACAACCTGAACACAAACTCAAGCCTGATCATAAATTGCCGACTTCTTGGCACTCGGATGAACCTGAACATAAAGTCAAGCCTGACCAAAAACTACAATCTATGGCGGGTGAACCACGAGATCTTGAAGACAACCTCAAGCTTGATCATAAAGGGAAGTTCATAAGTGAACTTGTCCACAGACTGCAGACCATGAAAAGAGAACCAGATCCTGATCACAAAGTCAAGCCTGACTATAAACCGTATTTCGTGCTGGGTGTAACAGAACATCCTGAGCACAAACATAAGCCTGACTATAAACTGCATTCCAAGTCAAGTGAATCAAACCATCCGGAACACAAAGTGAAGCCTGACCATAGATTGCAGTCTCTGTCGGGTGACTTAGAACATCTGGAGCACAAAGTCAAGCCTGATCATAAAGTGCAGATCATGTCCAGTGAATCTGCCCACAAAGTGGAGACCATGGCGAATGAACCAGAAAATCCTGCCCACACAGTTAAGCCTATGGGTTATGGTGTAGGTAGAGGCTATGGAAGTGTTTCTGGTTTTGGCTATGGCATTGGTTATGGCAGTGGAGGTAGTGGCTTTGGGGAAGGATATGGGTCTAGTGGAGGCAGTGGCTTTGGTGAAGGAATTGGTTCTGGTGGTGGTTCAGGCATTGGCATTGGAGAAGGAATAGGATCCGGGTCCGGCCAGGCCAATTGTGGTCCTGGCACTGTACCCTCAGGTGGTGGATTCGGTGAAGGCATAGGACAAGGTAGTGGTTCAGGCAAAGGGATTGGTATCGGTGTTGGACAGGGTTCTAGTGGTCGACCCAGTATAGTTGTACCAGGGACAACAATCCCTCCAATAGTAGTTCCAGGTGCACAGATTCCCGGTTTTACTATTCCAGGAGTGACAATTCCTGGCTATGGTTCTGGCTGCCCAAATGGTGGCTGCACCCCAAACACACCATATTACCACCCACCTACTTACCAACAACCACCAAGCTGTTCTCATTGTCCACCTTTCACCTCTGGAGAAGACAAGCAAATGTCAGACAAAGGAACCATGACCCGAGCTCTTTCACCCATTTCACCCGAGATGCACGTCTAAGCTTTCAGTGTCCATCAAACACAAACTCTAATCACACTCATAATGAGATATATATTTTGGTTTAATAAAAGCCGCACTCAAAGTTGAATAAGACAACGTTATTGCCAAAGTAAATTTAAAAATAAGGGGAAATTATTTAAGAATATTATTGAAGAGACGAGAATGATTAAATTAAAGAATGAAGCAACTGGCAATTGCATTTCCATGGTTGTCTGAAAGATGAATTTTAATAGGCTGGCTTACAATTCCAATTAGTAATGAAAATACGAATTCTACCTTTGTTGCAGTATACTCAGTACTATTATCTTTAGAGAGAAAAAAAAAAGGTTAATATTTCTTAAAGCAGCAGAAAACTTTCCGAAACAATAGCAGGACTGTAATAAGAACATTTCATCTCCGATCAACGACGGAGAAGAAGAGCGAGAGTGCGCGCGCGTGTGTGTGTTAATGGATCGGATTCTGAAGGCTGCTCGAACATCTGGTTCACTCAATCTTTCCAATCGTTCTCTCCGGTTAGATCCATTTTTAGTTTTCTTTCTCTTTTTGATTGCATTGAATTTCAAAACCTGGCAATCCTGGGTATGGAAAGCCATCTACTCCACTGGGATTAGCTGGTTTGAATGTGAGAAATTTCAATTATCTTTTTGGTATGCTTTAATCTTTCCAAATGGGTTAGAATAAGTTTTCGAGTTCTCTAATTAGCTTTGAATCTTCCATGTTCGAGGTTTTGATCCTAGTGCTTAGAAAAAACTTTTTATGTCGACATGTGCTTACGAAATCCCATACGAGCTGCAAAGTCTCTGCTTATACCACTGTTTATTGATTTGGGATTCAATTTTCAGCGATGTACCTACTGAGGTATATCAATATCTGGAAACAACCGGAGAAGGTGAAAACTGGTGGGAGGTGATAAGTTTTTCTCGATTTTCCTAATCTGATACTTATGCATTCTCCTATGATCCAATTTCTTAAAATAAATATCCCCCAATCTTTGCAGGCTGTTGATTTGCAAAAGTTAATTTTGGCACACAATGACATTGAGGTTTTAAGGGAAGATCTGAAAAACCTTGCCTGTTTAGTTGTGCTAAATGTCAGCCATAATAAACTGTCTAATCTTCCAGCAGCTATCGGGGAGTAAGTATTTCCGGATCTTTGTCGTTAGATTCCACTCTGTTCAGCTTGTTAATGTCCTAATGCTTGTTCTCGTAACTTATTCGTAGGCTTACCTCTATGAAGTCGTTGGATGTCTCCTTCAACTCGATATCAGAATTTCCTGAAGAAATTGGTTCAGCAGTTTCTCTAGTCAAGTAGGTTATCTCAATCACGAACAAATTGGTTCTTCTGGTTTAACTTATATTTATTAGGGATTAAACCCACACAGTTCATAATTTATCAAACTCCTTGTGATCGCTTCAGGCTTGACTGTTCAAGCAATCGACTTACAGAATTGCCAGAATCTCTTGGAAGATGTCTACACTTATCCGATTTGAAGGTTGTTCTATGTTGCTTCTGGATCAGTTGATTTTTGTTTCACTTCTTTTTTTCCATGGCAATGATTGTGCTTATTGTTATCCACAGGCCTCAAATAATCAAATTTTCAGTTTGCCAGAAGCCATGACGAACTGTTCGAAATTATCCAAACTGGATGTGGAGGTATTAGAGACCATCTCTTCCTAGTGTCTGAAGCGGCTACTTAGCTTTTCTTTTCCTCTGGAAGAGAAGGAAGTGGTATTTAAGGCTATGTTTGGGTACAAGATGATTTATCGATGTAATTAAACCTAATGCAGGGGAACAAGCTCACAGTTCTCTCTGAGAAGCACATAGCATCATGGGCCATGCTTACAGAACTTAATGCATGTAATGACATCCAATTTGTCTTGACATTCGTAAAACTGAAAGACTCTGAAACACACTTTAATATCTTTCCACTCTGCAGCTAAGAATATGTTTGGTGGTCTGCCGCAGAATATCGGAAGCCTTTCGCGTCTTATCCGGCTTGACCTTCATCAAAACAGTAAGCATAAACTGAGGAGATAATCTTCTGTCATACCCTTTGTTCTAGTCATATCAAAATTATTTCTTTTATGTAGTTGCTGAACTGTTTTTGAATTCGATTCACGCAGAAATCCTGTCAGTTCCACCATCAATAGGCGGTTGCTCCTCCCTTGTGGAGTTCTATTTAGGGTCATTCTCTACTATGGTTTATTCAGAAAGATTTTTCGCAATTACATGGAATCTATTTAAAGACTTTCACTACTGACACTTCTTCCTGTACTTTATTCCAGAATTAACTTTCTTTCCACATTACCAGATGAGATTGGAGACCTATCACGTCTGGGAACATTGGATCTTCGTTCTAATCAGGTATTGTGCTCATTACTTTGATCGATATTGTTTTTAGACATGTTTATTTATTGTAATCGTTATCTAGTGACAACCACTTGCTTCTAATTTATACTCTACACACTTGTGCTTTCTTAATAGCTCAAGGAATATCCAGCTGGGGCATGTAAATTGAAGCTCTCGTACCTAGATCTTTCAAATAATTCGTTGACAGGATTGCATCCTGAGCTCGGTACTTAGCAAATAGCCATTTTGCATCACCTGCTTGCTAATGAATTTACTTATGAAATCATAAGAATAGCTATTAGCATAAAAGTTCTTGTCCTTACATTTATAGGAAACATGACTACTTTGAGAAAGCTTGCACTTGTTGGCAATCCTTTGAGAACCCTTCGAAGGTATCATTTTACTATCTCTGTCTGTTGTTTAGACTGCCTCGTGTTAGTTTGCTTGCTGCTTCAAAAGGCCAATATTTCTTTGTTTTTGCTCTTTAGCTCATTAGTAAATGGCCCTACAGTTGCTCTGTTGAGGTATCTTAGGAGCCGCCTTTCTAATAGTGAAGGTACCTTAGTGCTCTCTCTCTCCCTCTCTCTCTCTCTCTCTCTCTCTCTCTCACACACACACACACACACACACACACACACACATCTCAAAGGTCATGGCTAACTGTCAAAAGTTTCCATTTATAGAAACTAGTGCAAGCACTCCAACAACGGAAAATGTAATCACATTAGCAGCTCGTATGTCCCTATCTTCAAAGGTAATACAAATCAAGAACCTGAGCACCATCCTAGTAAGAGTTCCATGTTCAGTACAAATTTAGGAAATTATTATCTAAACTGATTGCACAACCTCAGGAACTTTCTCTGGAAGGTCTCAACTTGAGTGCTGTCCCATCAGAAGTTTGGGAATCTGGTGAAATCACGAAAGTTAATCTTTCTAAGAACTCGATTGAGGAATTGCCTTCACAACTTTCTTCATCTGAATCCCTTCAGGTGATGGGAATCCCATAAACATTTGTCATATATACAAAAACTGCTATATTTGCCATTACATAGAACCTATCAATTACTGTTATATATTTCATATTATCTTTATAATTGCAGACTTTAATTTTGTCGAGGAACAAGATTAAAGATTGGCCCGGGGCAATGGCAATCTTAAAGTCACTTCCCAATCTTGTGTGTTTGAAGTTAGACAATAATCTCCTGAAGCAGGTAGGGTTGATTTTCAAAAGAAGAATATTTTACAAGTGATTATAGCTTCCACCAAGACGCTTATGCACTTTTTTTTTCTCGTTTGCTCGTAAGATTCCGCTGGATGGGTTTCAAGCAGTCTCTGGGCTTCAGATTCTAGACCTAAGTGGTAATGCAGCTTCTGTCAGAGAGCATCCTAAGTTCTCCCACTTGCTACAACTGCAAGAGCTTTATTTGAGGTTGGTTATAATACCTTATAGTATTCATTGTCCATCGGGTATTCACTGGTTTAAGAAGATACCTCACTTGCAGCCGAGTCCAGCTATCTGAAGTCCCAGAGGATATACTCGACTTATCTAAGCTGCTTATTCTTGACTTGAACCAGAATTCACTTCAATCAATCTCCAAGGTATATGGCTATATGCTGTACTTTGTGGTTTTATCTGTTGAACTGCTGAACCTGTGGTTTGCATTTGGGGTAACCTAGCACCAATCAGCTAATTAACCAATATATTCATCTAATGTAATACATTGGCTCTGTTATGTTCAAGTAGGGTATCAAGAACATGACTTCACTCAAACATTTAGACATATCCAACAACAACATTTCAAGTCTTCCTCCAGAACTGGTAAGTCTGTTGCCTTTGCCTTTCTTTACTGAAACATAGGAATGTATTAATATGTAATACCGAGTTCTGTGTTGTTCCTTAGGGTGTGCTCGAGCCAACACTTGAAGTTCTACGGCTTGATGGGAACCCATTAAGAAGGTCTATTTTTTATTCCAGTAAACATAAAAAAACTCAATACATTCAAACAACTTCCCTGATTGATTTCCTTTTGTTTTTGACCAACATTATTAAAACAGCATTCGAAGGCCAATTTTAGAAAGAGGAACAAAAGCTGTCTTGAACTACCTGAAAGACAGACTTCCAGATCAGTAGCTTCACAGCATTGATATACACATCTATGTTGTTGTTTGTAACATTTGTTTGAACAAAACCAGATTTCATCCTGAAAATAGTAATGCTTCTTGATGAGAAATGAGACCCATTTGCTTGTTCCTTTTGTGTAAGAGAATTTGCTTTTGTTGATGTGTAATCTAGTACCTATTGGTGTGTCATATGTGCTACAAACTCAAGTCTCCAATGACTTAAACAGCAGAAATCCTTTTACTAAGTTGTTGTTTTTGTGTCTCCATCCTCATTGCCGAATGCTAACCTAAACTTAAGAATCTTGTGGAGTTTGGCAACAGGTTGGACTTTCTTCTGTGGCGTCTTGTCTTCACTTTCACCTGGTGCAACCTCTGCAGACAAAAATGGAGAAACCGCATCCCAAAATCAGCATAATGATACTGGAACGGACAACAAATTAATGGAAACAATGTTCAAGTAAACAATATGTGTCCCTTAAAAGGCACAAGGTGGAAATAATAAGGAGAAAAGGAGAAACTAACCCTTCTCGGAGAAAGCAAGGCATGTACCAATGGTTTCTATATATTCTCCAACCTTGTGAAACCATAAAGAGGGATCAAATCTAACACGATTTAGAATGGTTTAAAGCAATAGGGACTAAACTAGGAAGACTTTAGTTGCAACTTAGAATTTACCAGCTTAATTTTCCCATCAATGGTCAAAACAGGATTCAAAGTATCCAAACCCTGCGAAATTTATATATCACATTAGACTTATGCAAGAGCGTAATCAATGGATCGCAAAAAACGAAAACAAAAAAGGAACTGGATGTAACTGATAAAGTGTAAGGAGCATCTGATGGAATGTCAATGTGCCTTGCAACGTCATCAAGATCAATCAGAACATATTCGTCCTCCACAGCCTCTTCTTCGTTAAGTATCACGGATTCATCCTCCATTTCACTCTCCTGTATCAATTGAGTTTTTTTGGGGAAGAACGATGCTTAAAATGAGGAACACTCCAATAAAAACCAAGACGCGGAGAAGAAGAAGATCCGTACAATTTTGCTGCTTCTTCTTCCTCCTTGATAAATCGATCAGTGTAATAAAATCTGTTACACGAACCCAATTTTTAGGCAAAGTGAAGGAAGATGAACCCCAGACAGTTTAGAAACTAGCTAAAAGAAAAGGAAATGTTGAGGCAAACAAAAAGATTTTTCAAAGTTAAGATCTTTACAACTTAACAATCCTGAATCTTGTATTCTGATATTGGTTTCAGATGAAAAATTTCTGAGAGACATTTCAACAAACGCTTGGCGCGCAAAATAGATAATCAGAAGCAACACAGAGACACGAAAAAAGAAGAAAGTAAGTAGGGGTAGAGGAACAATGAAATGTGCGAGTTTGAGGTACCCAAAGCCAGTCAAGCGGATGAAGAAGGAGGAGGAGAAGAAGCAGAAGGCCGAAGAAAGCGGAGGACGAAGAGCGATTTACTTCTTTGATTTTGTGGAATATATGAATAAGGAAATCGAGGAATATAGAATAGCTAAACCGGAGGATTTTGTAGAACCAAAGAACAATTAACATGTGACTTCGTACTGTCAAAAATTTGTGTAACCGAAAATAATTAGAGAGATTTATCAAAAAGGGTACGGTGTCTCCCACTCCTTCGGAAAACGGTACTAAGCATTAATAGAGGATGTTTTTTTTTTACCGATTTGGAAATCTATACATTTATTCTCTAAATTTGTCACAATAACCTTTACTAGGATTCAACCTGTGTATACCGCTTAATTATTTCTTATTTTTTATTGTTTTTTTGATATGGTAAAAAAAAGTTTCATACAATACAATACTAAATTTTACTAATTTAATTATATATAAGCAGTGTTCTAAAATACAGGTAATATGGTCGTATATACAGTGTCTATACAGTGTACAATAAAGAGCCGTATTGTATTTGTATTATACAGTGTAACTATACGGTTATAAGCAATACGACCATATATATTGTTTATACGATGTATATACAATACTGTATATACAATTTCTATTTTTAGTAATAAACAATTTGTATAAAATACTTCTTGTTTTTGTAAAATGATTATAAATCACAGATTTTTATAATTTAAGCCTAATAAATTAATAACTTAATAGTTTTTTTCTTCTTTTCATATACTCAAAACTTGTATTATAAGATGTGCAAAGATATATAGTTTAATTTCTTTCAATTTTTGGTGTAATCATATTATTTTGGATTAATGTTTTCATTACTTTATATTTTAAAATTCGATTTTTGAGTTTTTAGTATTTTGGTAATGTAATATTTTATATTATTATATGATTGTTTTTAACATTTTACTTTTACATAAATGTATTATGAATATCTGTATATATATATATATATAATTTTTTAGTAAATTATAATCACCGTATAATTCCCGCATAAACGGCCGTATATACAACTATACACTATACAGTGATTTACCGTACATCCAGCGTATACCGTATTTTAGAACACTGTATAATAATAATTTGTGATACAATATATCTATGTAACTTAAACTATTGATTTCTGACCCGACCGCTACAATCTTGGCCATGAAACTAAAATTTTATGATATATATTGGCATTCAAATACAACGGTTTCATGTAAGCTTCTAACATTAGAATTCCAATACAATTATCCTGATGTTTGAGTGAGTTTCTAAAAAATAATATGTTTTTATTAATATATAATTTTAATAATCAGTTAATTTAAAAAGTTGAGATATTATACTCCAATACGTTCCAATTATCTTCTTTAATAAAATTTGTGATTGTTTGTTCATCTTTTTCTCTGTTATGTTTCTTTTTTTATGTTCTATGTTGTCCTTCTCCTTGGTCTTCTCACTCTTCTTCTCTTTATTTTACAACCTCATGGCTTATTTAAATACGAATATAACTCGACCTCTAAAATCTTAGTAAGGAGACTGTATTTTTATGATATATTAATTACATTCAAATTCCATGGTTTCATTTCAACTTGTAACATAAGAATTTGAGCCCGATTTCTATCATGTTTGAGTGAGTTTCTAAAAATATAATATATTTTTTTTATTAAAATATAGTTCTATTAATTAATTAATTTAAAATGTTGAGATATTATAAGATATGCTCCAATATGTTCTAATTAACTTCTATTAATAGTTCGTGATTGTCTTCGTATTTCTTCTTCTTCTTCCATGTTCTCTGTTGTCCTTCTTCTTCGTCTTCTTCTCTTTCTTCTCATTTTTCTTTTCCATCTTTTACAACATTCTGGCTTGTTTAAATACGTTTCTGACCCGAATGCTAATATTTTCACTACAAGAAATTAGGTGTCTTACATCATATATTTTAATTGTTTGCATTAGTTCTTAATTGACACAACCACTATTTACATCACTTACAAAAATGACCCTGAAAGTGGTGATACAAATAGTTAATGTCAATTTAAACAACTGATGCAATTATTTTCATCATTTACTAATAAATGATATTAGTTTGTATCACATATAAAAATGATGCTAAAATTTGTATCAATTACTATAAATGATGAAAACAATTGTGTCAATTATTATAAATGATGAAAACAATTGTGTCAATTACTTAAAATGATGTTAATTGTACTTTAGATATTTTGTTGATATTTTATGATCAAATATCTTTTGTAAATCATTTATCTAATTAAATTTAAAATATTGAA